>JZLH01S0106083.1:55151-69693 GCA_001188425.1 Eucidaris tribuloides | reverse complement strand
ATACGAACATAAAAGGTTGTAACCATGTCATGGTTGAGTGAGCACACTTTATGATAAAGAAAAAAAAACATTATTTACCATTATTTTGGCATGAAAGATGACTCCTGTGACTTTTGAAAAGTGATATTTTTGCCTTTAACGCACGCTCACTTATGCAAGGCTTGACGGATCAATCAAATCTTCATATAGATTTTAATAAATAAATGTAGAAATAATCCTGCCTTATTATTTCGCTGAAACTTATTTTGCTAAAAAAATTAGTTTGAAAAGGGGGTTAGTTACTGTTTATGTTGTGTGTATATTTGACACTGAAACACTGTTATTTCTAAATTGCATTATATTGCTTGTGCGATGCCCTTTTGCATCAAGTCATAGATTAGTCATAGTCATAGATTTTACATGCTGTACACACACAACCCCACAATTCATTACTCGCATGGCGTATTAAAAACCATACATGCTAACATCATGGATGAGAGGGATTGTTATGAAAACTTTGGTGGAGAAAAGTTTGTTCAGCAGGCAAAAGATCAACTTCATGGAATTTTACATCGAATGTTTGTAACTTCTAAATTGGCGCATTTCATTTTTTTATTTTTGAAATATACAAATACATATAATTTTATTTATGAACTAAATGTCATGGCAGAACTAAAAACAATAGAAAATGGAAATATGAGTAAGGTCAATTATTCATCATTTCACAACCATCTTGTGAATGTTTAGAGGCTAAATATAGGAGTCTAATTTTCAAAATACTAAGTGTCAACATATTCTGCATCTTAAATTCTCTCTGCAAACCTTTCACTCATTAATCTAGACATTCATAACCTAAACACACCTCTGTTATCACTTTCTACACACTAATGCGTGATGATTGTTAAACACGCTCTTTAGTGTATGATTGAAAATTATTGTGATACAGTCATCGCTCTATGAAATACAAAATACATTACCAAACATACGGTTTTCATATTGATGATAACCATCCATAAAGTTTTTGCTTGAACTGGAAAGAAAATATTTACACTGACAGTGGAAGAACATAATTCCATATAGTGTTCGATGAGAATTTGGTCGAGATTATTCGTGGCATGAAATTAATGCTCTTGACACCCGCAAAACAAGCGGCAAACTGTAATGTCATCAACCACAGCACATATTTGGCCAATCTTGCTATAATTACCGCGACAAAACTCTGTCAGCGCCTTATATCAACATATCGATAACGCTTTGGAAGGACGTCAAACCAAGCATGACCCAGGTTTATGTTCTTTTGCTTCGTGATGTTTATGGATCTATCATCGCAATTCCGATGCGTAATATACCGTGTTCTGATAATTGAGCAGGGATTAATTTCAAGCCGTTTGTCGGTGAATAAAGGTGAGGAGTTTGTCTTTAGTTGTGAGATACCCCCATGGTCACACCAAAATGCCGTGATTTGGGGATTAAATGATTTGTACTGCTAGGTGACTTTAAGACATGGTATATAACTACAATTTTACTTTTCGGTTCATTACATTTATTTTGCTAATTTTAATTGTAAATATTTCTACTTTTCTGTGTTTCTTCCTTGTTTTAGGTTTAATTTGATTTTACTTGTATAGGTATTTTGTAAACGAGACATTCAACCATCAATTATATGATCGTTTATGGGTTAAGTATTGCTAGTTTCTTTCATTGTACTTATACCTTTACGATTTCATTTTAAATCGACTTTCTTGTTTAATTCGATTATTGAATATATAAATGGACCCTCTTGAAAAAACAGCGTTATTTTCTTCGCTTTTAATGAGGCTTATCCAGCCGATATTTTTTAATTTGTTTGTTGCATCCTACGGAAATAAAATACCAATACCAATACCAATTTTCATGTCATCAATATTTATAATCGAGCATGGTAGATTCTGGTGTTACACAATGAACAAGTAATAATGTTGTGTGTAAAATAATTATAGAACTATCAGAATACTTTAAGAACGAAACCAATATTCAGCTAACTTTGGACATTACAATGAGTAAAATTTATGATAATTAATTGGAACACAAAGCCTATTTTTTAGATGGCAAAACGACATGTAAAAGAGAAGGAAAGCATAAATAATGTAAATGTATTATTGATTGCGTTGTCATGCAATGTTTCATCTGATCATAAATGACTAAATGACTCTCAAAATGAGATTCGATTCATTCTACCAAATAACTTTCTATACCACTTTTTTTCTATTGACAATTTTTGCTTTGGCTAAAATGTAAAACGTGCTTAGCTACTTAAACGTTGTACTTATTTTTATTAGGTTTGTTTGCGAACCGTTCGAATTTCTATAGAGTTTCCAGAATCACTTAAAACACCTCTAAAATGTAAAAATGCTGAATTTACTCCATTGTGATCAGTCGCGAAAAATAAGCCTTTTCCCCCACTAACACTCTGAGAGAAAAACGGACTTAAATGCAGAATTAAGTGTTGACTGTATTGTTTGATTAAATTAATTATATCCAGCTACGGTCTATACAGTTTTAGATGTGTTTTTTAACGTTTGATATTTCAATTCAGTTGAGCTTTGCTTTTGTACTATAAGTGGTGAAGAAGTGCGTAAATATTTTTCGTTATTACAGATTTTAGTAGCCTTTGCTGAGCTCTTTCACGGTGTGTAAATAACAAAATCAAAACAGTCTGTAAGGTGATAAATAAAGGGAAATAGATAAGATTAATGAAAAAAAAGATTGCAATTTACCAATTTAAAAGTATCAATTCATACATATTCTATTTTAGAATATAGGTCATATAACTGAAAATGGCAAAATCAGCTGATTTTTTATACGTCGCCCTCCCAACAAAATACAAAACCAAAGAATGACGTTCTTACCAAAAAAAAAAAAAAAAAAACCAACGAAAAAAGAGTAGCGGGAATTAGTTGTCATCATTACGCGTCCTGTAATTTTTCGTCAAGTCGAAGACAAACGTGAACTTTGTCCTTTCCATCGTGTTTTGGTAGTTATTCACACTTTTTGATAAGGTCTCAATCTCCGATGTAGGCCATGAGAGAAGTTTCCCCTCGCTCCCAAACGCGAGAGCGGAAACTCGGGGAGACTGCTGCCGCGTGATAGTCGTTAACACCCCGTCACGCCGAAGAACGGTTTGCATCTCGGCAGGTCTGTTTCATCTCAAAAGTAAATGCAAAAATGATGTGAACTCGACAAAAAGTACTTTTGTGACTCGGCGATAAAAAAAAGTGCAAATGTTTGTTCTGTATCATACCCTCAAATTTCCAGGTCTGAAATTTCTGCTGAGCAGTTTTGTTTCAAGTATGATATAAATATGATGTGGTTTCACTAGAATTGAATACAATCAGAAAATACAAGGCATCGTGTTTCTTTTCTTCATTAGTGCACTTTAACATGTTTAACGAGGTACTTCATTGATTCAATTGTTTCCACACGATTGGAATACCTCGAAAGCAAGTAGTCAGTTCTAAATTAGGTCATGGAAAGGTGACGAACTAACATGTTGTTCAACCTTTCAACATACTTTTAGTTTCAGATTTAATAAAATAACATAACATACTGCAATAAAAAAAAAACGAGCTGAAACGGCCATCAATCATATCAATGGAAAGAATACAGTTTTATTTTATTTCATATTTTTAGGTTTAGAAGTTGCTTGGTTCAGTGTGCCGTAGGTCGCAAAATGAAAAATGCGCAATATGTCAACACAATTACAATTAATGTACAAGAAAGAAGGAAAACGTTGAAATAAAGATTTTGTATGATACAATTTCAAATTGCTATAATGATAAAACGTAAATAACATATTGTACTCATCTCGAAAAATATCGTTAAGTTTGTGTACAATTTCAGGCTTTTAAACTTTTCTTATAAGTGATTTTAATATGTTTGCATGTTGTTTTTTTTATATTAAACAGACATCATATACTCTTTGCTCAAACCGTTGATTTATTAACAGTTTATAAAATACTAACAACTTCTGACATGAAGTTAACCAAAATCTCATTATTGGACTCCACACTCGTAAAATATGGTACATGAATACACATGCCTTTGATTAAACCTAGATATTTGAAATATATCACTGTTATTAATGTTCTTCAAATGAAAAGATATACATTCTATATGCTACGTTTCATTCGCTAGATCTTACACAATTTATGAACGTAATGATGAAAAAAATGTATCAGCTCGGCTGACAGCAAAATTCAAATGTGTTCATTTGTGATGATTACGTCAAATCAAACATAACAAATCCAATGTTTACATTTTTTAACCCAAAGATGAATGAAGAATGTGGATATGCAGTATATTTCCGTCATCGAATTTCAGTTATTTCACACAAGCAGAGGGCAAATATAGTACTTACTCTTTACACGCTGAATTTATTTATGAGGGGATAATAATGACAATTGTTCTTTCCATAATAATTTTACTCTCCTTATCATGCTTATTGCGGTTTTGAAAATGGTAATTTTTCTATATAAAAGTTATTTAAGCTCACTAGCTCTTTTTATTGTCTCCTCTAGAAATATGAAGAAGACAAATAATTATTACAATTGTTCAATGTAATTGTACGTGTGTGCAGAGATGGAACCTAAGCGTATAAAGGGTTAAAGCCACAGGCTAATACAGTGTGTCCCCCCAAAAAATGGTCCAATCGGTAATTTCTTTTCTCAAGAGGTATGTGTATTTGGTATCGTATTAAAGCAGAATAAATTTTCTTTCTGATAAAGTCAATTTTATTTAATTTACTTTTATAAATCAAAAGTTATGATTACTTTCATGCAGTCAGGCAAAATCGCGTTTATCCCATTTTTCATGTAGATGGTGAAAATCAACAATGACACTTCAAAACAGAATGAGTTAATTACAATGAAAATCAAAACTAATTAACAACTTAAATCACGAAAACAAAAAAAAAGAACCCACAGAAACATTTATTCTTGATAAAATATGTTATACTTTGTGGTTCTTGATGTTAAAAGGCCATAAACTGATAAACTCCTTAGGTGTTAGGCCACTGCTGTGCCGTTATTGAACATTCACACTCAGTGTTTTCATGTTGCACCGCACATGTATATCTCCTTTGTTAATGTAGGGTTTACTCTTTCTTATGAAAATAATACAACGAAAACAACGTCAAAGTGTTTGAAATATGTTTGTTATAATCACTGAACCATTTCACGATAATTCCCACGCCTTTTAATGTTTTTTTTGTCCAAAGATAGTTTAAATAACATGCAAGATCTACATACAGTAAAAGTGTATAGTGGGACAAAAGCGATTTTGCGTCATTGCAGAAAATTCCATATATCTCAAGATCGACAAAACCAAATGAAATGAAATAAATTGCACTGAAAAGTATGGTATTTTAGCTTTATGACAATGTCCAACCTGTCTAGGTTGTATATGAATTTCATATATTAAAAAAATAATTTCTGATTGGACCATTTTTTCTGGGACATACTGTATTGACCATATTTAAAAAAAATGTGAGCTACGAAATCCCCGTCCATGTTCCAAGTGTCTTTGATAAGGTCTAAAACTGAAACCCTGAAAAAAATTGCATTTCAAAATGATTATTTAGTGCTTTAAAAAAAGAGAAAATCGTATGTTAACCGGAATCACCTGCCCATTTCCTCCCATAGACTTATTGTGTGTAGATCTAGGTTATTTTCTACTCGGCCCGAGTACCAATTGTTTATTCATTCATATCTTGCCAGTGGCAGCATAATTTCCAAACTTTTGTATTCTATGGTGTTTATTTGCCCATTCACACACTACTATGTAGCTCAAATATCAAAGTTTGACATTTTTGTTTTTCTTAATTTGAAGCTCCACAATGTTAGCTCTCGTGTCTTTAATGTTGACTAAAACAGACTATGGACACCTCAAACGTTCGTTTGTTTCTTTCGTTTCATTTTCGTTTTACTTGTTTCCGCATTTTTCTCCCATATTTACAAAATAACAAAATACCATTTTTCAAAGTGATTCATAAGGGAAACATAAAAACATATAAATATAGCATATATGCCATGATATCAAACAAACAATAAAAAGTTGAATAAAAAATAATTGACTTTTGTCTAGCATAAAGATGAAGTGAAAGACTGATTATTTTGAATTTGTGTCTTCTTAAATAACACGGTACTTTTATCAAAATAATTGCATTGATATAGATTCAATAAGTAACTTGATCTTGGGACAAACCCTCATATTGATTTAAAATAACGCATTTCGTTAAGTGGTTTGTTGTTACAATTTGCATGATAATAAATAGCGTGAAAATTATTTAATGTTGTTTTTGAGCCACTTCAAATAATCTCAAAATAATCACTTGATACTCTTACATAAATTCAAAATGTATTTACAAATATCTTCTCCGATTTCGTAACAATACACCCTTCTATTCGAATCAAGACTGGTGCCCATTTATTATTATTGAATCCTATATTAAAGCCACTGGCTAACATTTACCACAGTTAAAAAAATGTGAGCTACATAATCCTCCACGCTTCAAGTGTCTTTGATAAGGTCTAAATATGAAGCCCAGAAAAAAATTGTATTTCAGAATGATGATTTAGTGCTTTCAAAAAGTGAAGATCTACAAGCATTCACATTGACCGGATTCACCTGCCCATTTCCTCCCATAGACTTGCTGTGTGTAGATATAGGCTATTTTATCATCCACCGGAATAGAAATACACTTTAAAGTGGCAGGCTAACATTGTGGAGCTTCAATTTAAAAAAAAAAAAGTCAAATTTTGATATCTGAACTACATAGTAGTGTTCATATGGACAAATAAACACCCTAGAATAAAAAGGTTTGGAAAGTTACACTGCCAATGGCAAGTTATGCATGAATAAAACAATTAAAACTCGGGGCGAGTTTTAATAGCGTAGGTGTACACACAGTAAGTCTATGGGAGAAAATGGGCAGGTGAATCCGATCAACTTACGATTTTCACTTTTTTAAAGCACTAAATAATCATTTTGAAGTACAATTTTTTGAGGGCTACATTTTTAGACCTTATCAAATACTATGGTAGTATGGGGAATCATGTAGTTCCAGCATTTTTTAACTTGTGGTAAATTTAGCCAAAATACCTTTAAAGGTTGTGTATATTTTGATAGGCACTGAGCGGTAAGGTGAAGCAAATAAGAACTTTCTTCTGGCTGTGTTTTAGATATGCCCCGATAACTGTCTGGAAATCCCGCTGCTCTGAATGTTTCTATATGGGTGGGGGGGGGGGGGGCGCTCTGGGAAATTCAAGCTTAAGTGTTCTGCTTTCTAAATTTTGTAATTTCCCCCCCAAAAAAAAAATAAAAAAAAAAAAAAAACACGGTAGGACCTCGAACCGTTTTGATGACATGCAAAGAAGTGCATTTCCTGTCAATGTTATTGTTTAAACTTAAATCGAGGTATAGTATTGTATACCCGCTATTTAACACGTGGACAAACGTTTTCTCTCTCACACAACCTGTCCGAGTAAACCATGAACAATATATGCTCGCAACCATAACAACAAACAAAACAAAACAAACCAAACTAAAAACAAGCGACACAACAACAATAGCACAATAAAAATTCAAACAACAAGCAAAACAGTATGGTCTGGTGAAATAAATTTGACTTTAGAAAGTGAGTAGGGGAAAAACTAGCAACCCCCTCGATATATTTCGAGACTGTCTGACTCGTTCTTGCTCGGAAGTTTTTCAATTTTGGAAGCCATCACCTCGAACCGCCAGCGGAATCCCCGTGTTCTCTGCGTAAAGAGCGCCAGCCAGCCGCCCAGCGTGACTCTTCTTCACTGTAACCCCCTTTCTTCCCACGGACCGCAAACGCAGCCAACGCTCGTCTTCATATACAATCTCAGCTGATATTTTGGAGGACTTAATCCTTGAATTAACAAGGAAAAAAAATATAAACACTGTTTACTTTTGCTTTAAAAGGTTTTATCCGAAAGACCAACAAACCTGTCACTCGCTGTTGCGCACCGCGAGACAATAACAGTGAAGTATTAATCGTAAATTAAACGTCTGATTTTAATGAGGCTCGGCAGCTACATTGACCGCGTTGCGCCTCTACGGTGGTTGTAAGGGTGCGTGGGAATTCCAATTAACGGGAGTTGTCCAATGTCGCGATTAATGTGACAACTTTTTCTATCAAACGAGCACTTGTTCTGCCCGTTCGCGCCATGCGAGGCCTGTCAAAATTTCGATGACCACTGTCAGTCATTTCGTTGGAAGAAGAAAAACAACAGAAAAACAAACTGCGGTGGAATTTTGACACGATATCGCGGCCGATATCGCGATAAAACGACATCGCAGCTCTATAAATGATTTCCGGAGTTGTAGCGTCATTTATTTACGGGGATTCGTGCTTGATAACGAATTCTACTCATGGATCCATGGTCTACTTATAGATACTATTCCTTTTACAGTATCTATGGTTTACCCAAGTGGAAGGATCAGAACAATTAGTAATGTACAACAAAACAGAAATAAATGATTAAAACAAACTTTAGAATTAAGTAACGCACTTAATTGAGCCCAACCCGGGGGTAAGGAGGTGTGTGTGGGGGGGGGGGGATGTCATTTTCAGACGGTAGATTTTATTTTTCCTCTACAGAAAAGGTGCGTACATAATGTTGTACACGGAACACGGTGCACGGTGCATGCTTCTAAAGAGATGATGGTAATTTTACATGAAAAATAAGTAGCTTTAAATTGTATTTTTTTTTTATATTTTGTGGTGTTAGGCCTGTATGTCATTTGACGACTATAGCTTCAAAATCTAACAAATTGGGGAATTTAGGTTTCAAGTATTATAATGAGTTTTTAATCAATAGCTTTCAATTTGCTATTTATAACACTGTGGGAAATGTTTCTTTTTGAAATCATTTTGATAATTTTGTGTGGCTAGTTTTGCATTATTTATAGAGATGGAAACATAAACCAGGTGTGTTATTTAAAAGTACTTGTACTTCAAATGTCCTTTCATCTCCTTCGAGTAGAAAAAACTAAACAAAAACAACTACGATTCGGTTTATTGATGAGACGTTTTAGGAGTTGCTATATTTAACATACATTCGTATGCGGATCTGGGAAGCGGGTGTATGACATACAGTTAAATAAGACAATCTATTGTCAAATAATGTAACATCGATATGCCTAAAGTGCTGTTTTAAGTAATAATTCAGAATCATTCACTGGACTGGAGGGAATTTTATGGTAGGAACAGTTTTCTCAAATATTACAGGTTCACAGAATCCAGAACAACGTTTTTGCATGATGTTGATGATGATGGTAATGATTATTTTTTCTTACAGAACAGCTCTCCATTGAATTTGCATATAAATTTTCACAGATTTTCATTTCATGACAAATGAAACTTTCCTTTTTTTGTTACTGAGGTATCTGAGGCTATATGATCCCGGAAAACATGAACATGTATAAAGATTTCTAATCAAAGTTAATGGAGAATTATTTTGATGTGGCATCACAAAGCGAAGTAACTGATATCTCTACAAAAGGCAGTTATAGATTTTTTTTATAATGTTAGATATTCAACCATATTTGCTCAAACTTTACTGTTGGATTTGCAAAAGTATCCCGGTTTTACTCAGCTAAATATTAATGATTTGGTAAAATTTCCCCGTTAAGTTATACCTTACAGGGTTGGTTACACTATTATTTAGTCTGGCTTCCAGACATTTCGATCAACCCATCCTGAATTAGGAAACTACTATCCTCAGTCAACTGCTTTGACACAGAACTAGTCTCTAGACTGCTCGCGCATGGTGCGGATGCTTCGCACCCGTACTGCTCCTCAGAGGGAGAAATGTCGCAGGGTCTGGAAACTAGACTAGCGTGTTATTCAGCTGATGTCATATTTTACAATGTTGTTGTTATTTTTGTCAACTCACGTTTGTTTACAAGAGACAAACCCTTCTTTCCCCTCCTGTCACGGCGAGGCGTTGTCTGTTAAGCCATCATTTAACCATAAAAAAATCACTTCCCTCATATTCCAGTAATTTTAGTTCACGTGTGTGTGTGTGGTTTTGTGTGTGTGTGTGTGTGTGTGTGTGTGTGTGTGAGTGTGTGTGTGAGTGTGTGTGTGTGTGTATGTGTATGTGTGTTTGTCTGTGTGTGTGCGCGCGGACGCGTGTATGTACGTGTGTATTTGTTGATGTGTGGTCGATAATGTATTTTCACGAAATTCTCTGCATTTACATTTGTATTAAAATCGCCGTACGAAAAATAAAAATTTCTAATATGAAGTATTGAAACAGGAATTGCATTTATACCGAGACAAAAGCCTACAAGAAGAAAACAAACAGACATTTATTTTTACTTAGACTGGTGCTAAGTCCAATTCATGATTATAAACACGAACCAATCAACGTTCATCATTCTCGCATGTTTTTTTTTGTTTTTGTTTTTTTTACTTCCCCTTGATTTGTTCCCGCATTCTTTGAATATTCCGACGAGTGATCACGAAAAGCTTTAGCTTGGTTCTGTATCTTCAACACAATAGTAAATAAGAAATATTTTCTGAAAAATACATAATTTATGAATGTAATAAATAAACAACCAAAAGAATAAATAGATAACTAACTAACTAACTAACTAACTAACTAACTAACTAACTAAATAAATAAATGTTAGACGAAAAGGCCGTTCACAACATGATACATCAAACCCTATAGATAGCTGTGCAATACTAAAACTTTTGAAAAACTACGACGCGCAGTCGTCAGGTCATGTTCTACAAACTCTCGTGCCAGAAAAAATCACTATTTAACTGGCACTCACTTTCCCCACTGATTACTCCTAATCTAAACCGGAAATAATTGGTTACCCTAGTGGAACTAATTGATCATTACAATTCTGCCATCCCAGAAGAGGAGCGAGCCCACAATCGACAAAACTGGAGCATAACTTTATTTTACGAATTAGTTGAGGTGTAAATTGGTTATGTCAGCGCATATTGAGTGAGAGGGTACAGAAGGTAGAATTATCCAAGGAGTTATGTGTATGTGTGTGCACAGTTGAAATGGATCCTACGCGGCTCGCGAGCCGTTTGCCTGGTTGATTGTGGCACACCGGACAGATAGATAGACAGACTGACTGACAGATACACACTGATTTCCGACACATATTCTTATGTATATTCAAAATATAATGGATTCGATTATTAAACGTGAATCATCCACGGAACTCTTATACAATTCCGTACTTTTATAACAAGTGTTTCGCAAAAGAACTTGCGTCACTTAACTCACGTACAATATTGTGCTTGAACAAAAAAGATCTTGATAAATCGTGAAGTATTTTTATAATAAAATATTGTTGACTATAATGTTTACATATTGCGTGTCCTGACGCGGATGCAAGTGTATAGAATCAATGCCCACCAACTGAGTGAGGGTTTCCGACTAGTTGTTTGGATTCCTTGAATTGTTTGGACAATGTATATGTAATGTTATATGAGCGTTTTTGTATGATTATTTTGAAAGACATATTAAATTGCAGTCAACTCATTTCGGACTTTGGCTCGAAATTAAACATTAAACACTTACAAAGGGATGTCGCTATTTTTTTACTTCAATGATTCCATTGTTCTAATCACAAATTCACACTACAATTGCGCAATAACTAAATAAAGGTGTTTTAGAATAAAATTCCTATTCAGAATGTTGTCATAAATATGTCATCATTTTTAAGCAAAATAAATATGACCAATGTCCTGAAAATCATCCGTTCTGGAACTCGTCTATCTCTGAAAAAAAATTGGTGAAAATGAAAAAGAAAACCGACTCCCCGGCGCGTGGACCCTTATTTTATTATTATTATTTTTTTTTGACACAGAAAATATAGTGCTGGGGTGGCGCCGCAGGAGGGGCAGAGAGGGTGGCCGCCCTTTAAATGTAAAAATCGAAAAATTATGGGGTTCTCGCAGTTTAATTTATGAAATTCAGGTCTATGGACATTTTCGCCAACCCTATTACTTTTCGCCCACCCTAAGATTTAACCCCGGCACCGCTCCTGATATACTCTGCTCTATGATGATTTGAAAATCACAGTCACTAAGAAAAATTTTCAGTAAGTTTGATGTTATTTTCTGATGACCATCATAATAACATCAGCTTTGTGAAATATTGATGAACAACTTTTGCTGATCGGCCAAAACTATACTTGAGCTTTCAAGTGATAAAAGTATAGCGAATTATTGGTTCAATTGGGCAATTTGCTTATTTTTTTTTAAATTCAAAACATGCGTTTGATTCATGAATCTAAACATTCACCTTTAGCAATATACAATCCCAGTCAGAACGAACACAGCGTCATCACACAGCGATCACACAGTGAACACGGGGTGAACACATAGAGAACACACTGTGACCAATATGTGAATTTGTAACATTTTCGTAGAATCACACTGTGATCACTCTGCGGTCACAGAGTCCACTCTGTGTTGACATTTGTGAACATTATGTATTGTGTTTGTTTTTTCTGACAGCCCATGCACTCAATGGATAGTCACTCAATAGTTTTTACACAGTCACACTGTGATCACTCTGCGATCATAGAGTTCATTCTGTGTTCACTGTGTGAACCCACAGTGACGACTCTGTGTCCTTCCACAGCAGGGATGCATGAAATTTATCGAGGGCCAGGGTCCCCCAGGCCCCTACCAATACGTTTGTGTGTAAAACAGTGAATATAGCTATAACATGTAAGGTCTCATTTTTTTATAATAAACGTGCAATATATTTTCGCATTATAATGCGAATTTGACAGTAAACTAACTAAATATATTTAGATAGATAGATTAATCAGTCAGTCAGTCCGAGTCAGTCATTCATTCAGTCAATCAATCAATCAATCAATCAATCAATCAATCAATCAATCAATCAATCAATCAATTAATCAATCAATCAATCAGTCAATCAATCAATCAATCAATCAATCAATCAATCAATCAATCAATCAATCAATCAATCAATTAATCAATCAATCAGTTACTGGGTCAATCAATCAATCAATCAATTAATCAATCAATCAGTTAATCGGTAATTTAATGAATAAATACAATCTTCCATCCATCCATCAATCAATCAGTCAGTCAGTCAGTCAGTCATTGAGTCAATCAATCAATCAATCAATCAATCAATCAATCAATCAATCAATCAATCAATCAATCAATCAATCATCAATCAATCAATCAATCAATCAATCAATCAATCAATCAATCAATCAATCAATCAATCAATCAATCAATCAATTTATCAACCAATCAACCAACCAACCAACCAACCAACCAACCAACCAACCAACCAACCAATCAATCAGTTACTGGGTCAATCAATCAATCAATCAATCAATTTATCAACCAATCAACCAACCAACCAACCAACCAACAAACCTGCCAACCATCCAATCCATCTGTCACTCAATTATTATACTTCTTAAATTGGGTATTAATAGCACGTCATGATAATTTTGAACAGCACCTTTTTCATAGCTTCATTTTCAGACCTGATCAGACACTATAGTAGTATGTAACTACACACTAAGAACAACAAGTTCAAGGAGCTCATTTACGGGTGCAACTTTGCATCTTTTAAAGGTGCACCCAATTTGACATTGGTCTGAAAGGTGCAAAGTTGCAACCATAATGGTGCCCCAGTGTGACAATGCTAAAGGTGCAAAGTTGAACCTATTTTTCTTAGTGTTTTTTTTAAACTGGAATCATTGCCGCACGATGCCTTTAATTCAACATATTGAAATTTTACTAGTATCACATGATTACGTTGCTTATTTTGAATGATGTTGGATAATGTACAGAGGGTAAGCAATAGGAATAACAACTTTGGCATTTAATGGGGCTAAACAGTATTTTCTCAAACTTTGTAAACTAGTGGACAGTTCCATCTTGGAAGAAATGGTCTAAATGATTTTAAATTCATTTTGACCATATACTATATTCATAATATACAAATATATTAGGCAAAATCATTTCCTACGAGATACCAAAAATCACGCAACATTTCCAAGAAATCTTGTGATGAACGATTAAACTCTCGATCCAATTAGCTTGCAAATAGACACCGCTGAGTTTACGGGACAAAATCCCTGCGTGCGAGGCGCCCGGCTTCAGCGCAGTCATTCTTCCTATCATATCCCCCCAAAATTGACATACCGATATAAACTACAACACAATATAAAAACCAACTAACATCCCTGGTTAAAAAATGAGAGACATTCATTTCTCTCGAGCAAAAAAGCCGCAGCCGCACGCACGCACGGCGAAGCGGTATTACCCCATTCTTCCGGCCGGGCGGGCGCGGCGACAAGGCACAACGGACATGCGGTGATGGGGCAGTCCGGATTCGCCACGTACTAACCAAAAATAGCCGACTTGCTGCAGCGAACGAAATTAGTCTCTCACCATGACGCTGGCGGCGTGGCCGGGTCGGGGACCCAGCCCGTGCGACTGCTCCTTCTACCAGGCCTGCATGCCCTT
>JZLH01S0106083.1:19013-32001 GCA_001188425.1 Eucidaris tribuloides | reverse complement strand
AATATATATTTAAACTCATTTCAAGCAGAATGAAACCCAGACATCTTCCTATACTCAGAGAATACAGAAAAAAAAAGAAATACAACAGTGAAAGTTTGAGCAAATTTGATTGAACTGTTCAAGAGTTATGAATGTTCAAAGTTTATTTAATCGTTGTTATGGAGGATTCTTAAATTGGCAACTCTACCACTTTTTGAGATGAAAGTGTGGAGAACTCCCCATTGGCTTTGTATACAAATTTTCACTTATTCTTATTTTTTATGAAATATCTGATTGCCTCTTGGTTGTTGTACAAGTATGCATGTCCCAGCAAAAATGATTTGTACATGTTTTCTGGAAGAATTTGATTACCTTCACAACTAACATTTCAGAAAAACGTAAATAAGTGAAAATTTGTGTACAAAACCAATGGGGAGTTCTCCACACTTTCGTCTCAAAAAGTGGTACTGTTGCCAATTTAAGAATCCTCCATACATACGGATTATGTAAACTTTGAACATTTATAACTCTTGAACGGTTCAGTCAAGTTTGTTGAAACTTTCACCATTTTCTTCTCTTATTGTTATCTATTCTCTGAATGCAAGTAGATGTCTGGGTTTCATTCCCCTCTAATTCTTGAGGTATTTTTAAGTGTTTCCAATCATGTCACTAACCTTTAAAGTCATACATTTCCTCTTTGTTGTACAATTATTATCAGATAATGCTGTGACGGTGAAATTGTGTATACAGTAGCATGGATTGATTTCAGGGCCGGAGATTAATGTAATGCTTAGTAAATTAATGCTTGTTTTTCCTCAAGTAAAACAAATTCAATCCAAATCCTTCCAGCCTGAAAGGTATTGGCTAACATTTACCACAGTTAAAAAAATCTGAGCTACGTGATTCCCCATGCTACCATTGTCTCTGATAAGGTCTAAAAATAACGCCCTGAAAAAATTGTATTTCAAAATGATTATTTAGTGCTTTAAAACAGTGAAAATCGTAAGTTGATCGGATTCACCTGCCCGTTTTCTCCCATAGACTTACTGTGTGTAGTGTGTACACCTAGGCTATTTAAACTCGCCCCGAGTTTTAATTGTTTATTCATGCATAACTTGCCATTGGCAGTGTAACTTTCCAAACTTTTGTATTCCAGGGTGTTTATTTGTCCATATGAACACTACTACATGTATGTAGTTCAGATATGAAAAAAATTGACAATTTTTTTAAATTGAAGCTCCACAATGTTAGCCTATCATTTTAAAGTCATACATTTCCTCTTTGTTGTACAATTATTATCAGATAATGCTGTGACGGTGAAATTGTGTATACAGTAACATGAATTTATTTCACGGCCGGAGATTAATGTAATGCTTAGTAAATTAATGCTTGTTTTTTCCTCAAGTAAAACAAATTCAATCCAAATCCTTCCAGCCTGAATATACATTCTAACCAAAAATGTTTAAACTCATTTGCCTCTTGTTACTTCTCCCAACCATATCACTGCCCAGTGCCCCTGTCGGTTTTCAAATTTTCCGTCTAGATTCAGAAAAGTTTTAGATGATTTTTACTGATATGATTGTAAGTTATATCTGGGCAATTCCATAAAATATGTACGTCCGACCCCCTATAATATGTGGGACCTTCCGGAAAAGATTTCTTTGATTTCTTGTTCTGAAAGGGTTATAATGCTATCATGGCTTGAGCAGTTTGTGGAAGTGAAGCATTAAAGAATGGAGAAAAGTGGGGGGGGGGGGGTCGGACGTACAAAAGTTGATTATTTTATGGAATCGCCCATCTCATACCAAATCGTGATAACATTGATTACATGGAAACGATACAACTGCAAGCAGTGATATATGCTGAAAATGTTCGAACAGAAAATGAAAATAATGGGATAACTGTGTAAAATATGAGGTATTGTCGTGTAGTCGTAATTACAGAACTGCGTGCTTCCACCGCAAGAAATGGCAGAAGAACATCCGATCAAACGAATTACATTTGCTGTCTAACCGCTCCGAATTATTCAGATGTTTAAACGTTAACTTTTTGGAAACCACGAGCACCAATTTCATTACCTCTTTTCCATGTTTTCTCCCTTTGTATGAAACAAGGCCAAACAAGATAGGCGTAAACTACATTACAGGCACAGGCTAAATGCAACACGTTGTTGAATTACGTGTAAAATCACTCATCTTATTACTCCGTTGACAGGTAAGACCGTTTGATGGTTTCAGAGATCTTCGCTGTTACTGTTGTTATCATTTGCTTACGCGTCATTATGGGGGTGAATCGTACAGTAATCAGTGTGTAGTTTTTATATGTTGGCGTCGATGTGTGTGTAGAGGTTAAAGAGACCATTTTTGAGAAGATTCTCTGAATCAAAATTATTTTCTTTTTATGAAAATATCGAAACCAGAGGTGTTTTTCTTGCGGAAGTTTATGGTTAGTGACCTTCCTTATTTAGATTTTGATCCGAAATTGCTCATGCCAATTTGAAGAACAAACTCGTTCAAGTGTAACGATTTTACCGTTGTGTTTTGAATGCGATCATTTTCATTCACTGCTTGGGTATAAACTCCTAAAATTGATGAATTCAGAAAATGAAATATTACGGTAGAGCATCATTATGATATCAAATGTCATTCGCCCCAAGGTGTTCGGGATAAGGTGAAAACAATATTCCAATTAACGCTTTGGTCACTGGCCACCACCGTATAAATCGGCCTCCGAGTTGCCTTTAACTGCGCTTGAACTTGACATCAACAAATCGTAAGTTGTGTTGAGCTTGTCGTATCGTCTAATCCAATATTAGCCTCGTGGGAATTTAGTAGATTTACACCGCTCATTTTACCATCTGTTTCGTTGATAATGGAGAATCTGAAGAGCAAGAAAAGACGGAACTAAACGCGATAGCAGCGTTTACTCCTATAGCATGTGCACATACATCGCAGACACGCAGAACACACAAACCATCCATTTGCATGCCATTCTGTTTGTTATTTTTACATAAATGGTAGGAGTATATTTAATTTGTTACCCCTAACGATGATGGGAAATTACTACTACTACTACTACTACTACTACTACAGTACCACCACCATCACTTATATTAGCAAAATAAAATAATTTACGTGTAAGAATAGCAATAACATTTCTGAATAAGAAAACTATTATAATTACAAAGGCGAAGGAGAAGAAATCTATATCGCATTGTCAAAATTTACTTTAGTCGCATTATACTATAATGCGACTAAAGTAAATTTTACTCTATAATTTATAGAGTAAAATTGTTTTAGAAATATTGTAACGCTTTTTATACGGCGGCCAAATCGCCGGAGCAAAACACATGCAGGATAACGCAATAGTTTATGCTTGCAAGTGTGTTTGATCCAAAGCATTGCATGAATTAAATATCATTTTTTGTGATGGTCTTGGATGACGAAACGGTACAGAGTACTTCAAGTCTTATAAATCTTTACTACAAAACTTTATCGCAGTTCGTAAGTTATCTACAGTGTGTCTCAAAAATAATTGTGCAAGTCAAAAGCGCCCTCTTAGGTATGAGGAAACATTTTGTGACGTCATGCTTACATCACCATCAAGGCATAGTCTCAGCTTTCAAATGTCGTTTGTTCTGTTCAGTTTGCTTGTTTTAATCCTGAGATATGTTCAGTTAACAACAAAAAGGTAAAATCACAAATGTGCCGACTTTTACTACACAGGTCAATATAGCATCACTCCCTCTTCCCGTAAGAATGACACATTTGTGATTCCACCGTTTTGTTGTTTACTAGATATCTCGAGATCAAAACAAGGAAATTGAACAAAACAAACAGCATTTGAAAGCTAAGACTTTGCCCTTGATGTTAACGTAAACATGTGTCACAACAGTATTTTGTAACTGTCAAAGAGGGCGCTTTTCACTTGAATAATTTTTTGAGACGTGCTGCAGCATGTCTTAAAAAACTCAAGTAAAAAAAGGGCCCTCTTCGGCAATTAGAAAGTATTCTGGTGACATTATGCTTACATCACCGTCAAGGGCAAGGTCTTAGCTTTCAAATGCCATTTGTGCTGTTTAATTTGCTTGTTTTAATCTCGAAAAATGTTGGAAACAATGAAAGGGTGCATCACAATTGTGTCACTTTTACTCGGGACTTTTGTAAAAGTGGCACAATTGCGATTTTACCCTTTCTCATTTAAATTAACATATCTCAAGATTAAGACCAGCAAATTAAACAAAACTAACGGCATTTGAAAGCTAAGACCATGCATCATGTCACAAGAGTATTTTCTAATTGCCATAGAGGGGGGTTTTCACTTGCACAATTTTTTTTTGAGACACACTGTATAGGTAAATGAATTGAGATTGCGTGAATACATTGGATACAAAAACTATTGTACACCAAACCGGCTGCGATATTTTTTTTTTTTTGGGGGGGGGGTGGCCGTGGGGTGGGGCGGGGGTCAATAAATCAAGAAGCTTATGATTATTGATAGTCAAATACAGGACGATTTATTTAATACGTGGATTCCCGGCACGAGTTTGATCAGCACGCAATATCAAACATTTTATCCGGGAACTTCATCCGAGGAGCGAGTACTTCGGCTCAGTGATGTTGCGTTCATGGATGTGTTTGTGGGCCAATGTTATTTATATCCTGAAGGATCTCGGCGAATATGAAACCAGGATTTTATGCGGTGATTGGAAAATGGAGAAGCAGGTCGTGACTCAGAGTCCTGGCTCGAGGCAAATTTTCGGAGGGTTCGTAATAATGGAGTTTGTAAGGTAAAACCCCTCTCGTGACGTCGGCTTTCTGCACCCCAGATCTGCGGAGTTGACATCTTTGCGTTGTTTTACCTTTGTTTGGAGAAGGAGATTTTGTGCCAGTGCCATGCCACGCAGCTACAGGCCTGCACGCGTGGAGCATTTCGGAGTTCAAGTATGTCACGTCGAACTCCCCTCGCAACCAGTCCGCGAGCACGGGGGTCAGAAGTTAGCGGTATACGATCGCGGAGCGGCCGCTCGACTGGAGACTTGAACCAAGCCCATCAAATCGCGCGCGCGGTAAAGAAGAAATGACTCTTTTTCTTTACCGTCTGCTCAGCAACAGTCGTGGGAATTCGCGACTATTGGGGGTCGTAAAAATAGGAAGTTGTCCCAGTTTCTCATTACAATTTGTGACAAAATAGATAGTTATCAATATTCGGGTCTCGGGGTCGAATTGCATTTTGTTGGCCCATATTCCTTTTCTGTCCACGCTGGAAAAGACATCGTTGACTGAGAAAAAGTTCCTTTACACACACAGACCTGTAAGGGTTAAAAAGGTACAAACTACAAAGGCACATTCTGCGAACCATTGCCATAATAAATGTGAGGTGCAAACTGCAAATGTACACCGGGTTTTGGTTTTGAGGTATGTACTTCCCCGCCATTGAGGGTGGAGTATTTCCATAGCATGGAAACACAAATGATATATGTATCCTTAGTAGTTTTCCCTATGAATTTCAGTAAAATAAATTGCTAATTAAGCTTGTGTGTAACTAATCATATATTACGTCAATTTTGTAAACGCCTCGTATGAAGTAAAAGGGCAGTGACATGATTGGGAGAAACAAAAAATGCCTCTTGAAACAAACTGGTTGAAATATATCAATGAATAGGCTACACCAGCTGGAGTGTAGGCCTATATCTCCTGTCTGGAAAGATTTATCTTGAATTTGTTTACTTAAGCTGAATCAAACATGAACATACTAGTAGGGCCTATTTTGTTTTTCTCGAGTCCCGATAAAAATGTATCCCATAGAACCCTACACAACAGATTTGTCTGTCACGAGGCACACAGATGGAAGTTCTTTTGGAACGAGTCAACATTTGACTACCAAATTTTCACAGTAGAATCCTTGCACAGTTTACTTGATTCTAGAATAATTTCACCCCAAGTTGAGAACTACCCCTAATCATTCATTTACCTTTCAATAGTTGCACCCTTAAAAGTTGGAGGTGCTCTTAGCTTAGAAATAGATGGCGCCTTTCTCCTCTAGGCCTACAGTTCTACTTTAAAGCCACACTCGTAAAAACATACATAAAGGCTTGCGTGGCCTCTATTACAAGACTGCTGAAGGTTTTTTTTTTTTTTACGCAAACAGATCTCTCAAAATGAAGGCATGAAAGAAGATTGAAAATATGTGTCCAGGCTAAGACGTCTGAGCAAAATAGATTTTATTTCCCTTTAAACTATCCAATGGCTTAGTACCAAAGTCGCCCTAATTTTGCAATACCTTCAAGTTCAACCAGGTAGGATCCAAATATAGCAATGACAGCATATAATAATATAGCGAACCTCTTTGTATCGCCCACATTTGTCAACCGGGTATGAAGTTTCGTGACATCGTGTTTGTTTTAGATTGACAATTGGAAAAGGAAAGTATTAATTTCAGGCTGTTGTTTTTATAGAGCTTACTTCCTCGAAGTGTACCGCGTACACCTGTCCTTGTCGCGACAGAGTGCTACTTTGTAATCGATGTTCGCCGTCGCTGCAGAGATTCTTGTAAGGTTTCGGAAGGTCTTCATCTTTTGCATTCCACAAGTGTGCCATCGGCTTTATAATATTTGAGAAGTATCTGAGAGTAATCCAGGGGGTTTGCAGCTCAGTCATTATTTTTCTACGTAAAGCAAATAAAAATTTAGCCTGTTTTTTCTTGTCGGTTTCCAACGATGGTTCGTTCTCTTGACGTTTTGATGTTACGTTCAAAGGTCAATCACCACTTTGCTTATACACGTATTAAGATAATTACCAAAAAGAAAGCTAGTAGATAGATAGATAAAATTGAAACAAACATACAACATGTAGGCCTATGTCCAATTCATTTTATTTTCTGCATTGTCGAAAGCATAAGCAAATGCAGCACTATAGACCTGACGCGCCGCGACTGTTAAAAGTTACCATGGTCACAGGAACAAACGTACACTGTCGTTAACTTGAATTAATCTTCTTGTTCTTGTTTCCATTTTTTGGAGAGGGGGGGGGGGGGGGTTAATACTATATAGTCAGTGCTAAACATTTGCACCCGTTCGCCACCCGCTCGTCAGCCCATGGCGGTTGACTTTGGCGTCGGGTTAGTAAATCTGAATAGGGAAGTTACCTTATGGCGGGTACAATCTTTGTAGATGTAGAGTTTGTGTTGTGTATAAATCCCTTGAACTAGCCAGTTGGGTGACTTTTAAAGTTACCTGCCCGACTGTCTACTACAAAGAAAAAAATCAAATAAAATACCAAGATCTAGCCCTGGTCATAATATACATGTAGTTCGTCGGTTGTCCAGCAGAAGGGCCGTGGCATATGTTCTCGACAGAATGGCCTTAACAGTAAATTTTCTCTTATTTGAGAAATATTGCCTTATTTCATATTCGCAATGAACATACTGGCAGAAGGATCTAAAAATATCACACTACTTTGATTTCATGTGAAAAGAGCCAGTGGTTTTCAAGCAAGAGACACATTTATAGTGTTAAGGCCCTTCTGCCGGGAACATTATGCTAGGGCCCTTCTGCCGGACAACCAAAGAGTTCATCTTGCAACGTCATACAATTTGTGGTTATTGGTGATGAATGTCATTTGTGTCAGTTTCCGTCAAGTCATGGAGAAGGATATCTGTGAAAGTGACGGCGTGAAGTGTAACTAACTGTAACCGCTCTAAGAACATCTTAACTTTCTTTGTCACTTGCATCAGTCAATACCTTCATTTTTCTTCCCGGTAACATCCTCGAACTTGTTCAAATTACAGACTTATCACGAGCTTCCTACTGTCAAGTTCGCGATTGCACTTTTCTTCTTCAAATTTATCGTCGAGTTTCCGCGATTTGATAATTTTAGAGTGGTGCATGAGTGTGTTGCCTTCTTGTCAGCCCTTCCCTTTGTTTGCACTTTCAACCCGAACTTCCTCTGATAAAAGTGTAGCAACCCGCTTTTCTTGTCTGAGAGTCAAATTGACCGAATAATTGTCTATCCTGCGCGCTTATTCATGTCCATCCCGTTTTTCAAGAGATTATTGTACTTTACTGAGGTTTATGGTGTAGCCAGTATTGGGAAGGGTCGGTGTACGTCACTGTTCACAACCCCCAACCCCTCCTCAAAGATGGTATCATCAGACTCTTGAGAAAATAGAATCTCGCAATCTGCGAGAAAGTAACTTTATTTTCAAAACTTTCTGGGAGAGCATGTCTCCAGACTAAGCAGTGTTAATTTTCCCACAAAATGCAAAATGAGCTTTACCCCTTGTTAATAAATGCCCTTGTTAATAAATGTTCTGTAGACGCCACATTAAATCTTAAAAAGAGCTGAGCACCGTCGACTGAAGGGGTATACTAGTAACCAGTAAAGTAAAAGATCTCTTGATACCATATAATTGGATGAAATATCACATAAACATTTATGATCTATTGATTACGGTCAATAATGTTGTATGTATGGATTATTTTATAAATTTTATATATTTTTTCTAAAATTTTAAAAGGGATGCTTCCTCAGCAGGGTTACGTTTAAGGCGCGCCTTTGTAAAACATCACCAAATAACCACGTCAGAGAATCTTTGTAATATATGGACGGGCAAAACTGTTGTTGCTTTTATTCATGTTGTTAAATGTATTAATAATTACATAATGATAATTAGTAGTAGTAGTAGTAGTAAACATTAATTAATAATAATCATACTAATAATTAATAATAATAATAGTAATAATAGAATAATAATAATACAATAATATAATAATAATAATAAATAATAAAAAAATAATAATAAAAATTATAATAATAAATATTATGATGATGGCATGATGATGATGCATGATGATGATGATGATGTGATTATGATGATGATTATTATTTTTATGCCTCCGCAACGAAGTTGCCGGAGGCCATTAGTTTTCGGGTTGTTCCGTCGTGCGTGCGTCACGTCCGTCCGTTACCGGAATCTCGTACCGCGATAACTTCGAGAACCCCTGATCGGATTTTGAGTAACTAGGACCAGGTATGTACTATGAGCCACCAATGAACTGATTAGATTTATGGAGCTGAAAGGTCAAAGGTCAAATGTCACCGGGCCTAAATATGTCTGATTCAGCGTCTCGTTACGCGATAACTTTCGAGAGCGGTGGTCGGTGTCATGTAACTTGGGTGAAGTATGATATATGAAGGCACACAATGGAACTGATTATTTTGGAGTTCAAAGGTCAAAGGTCAAAGGTCACCGGGCCTAAATATGTCTGATTCGGGCTTGTTCCGCGATAACTTGAGAGCGGGTGTCGGTTGTCATGTAACTTGAGTGAAGTATGATTATAAGGCCACCCAATAAACTTGAATTAGATTTTGGACCTTGAAGGTTCAAGTTCAAAGGTCACCGGGCCTAAAATATGTCCTGATTTGGGCTCGTTACCGTGAAACTGAGAACGGCCAGTCAGATTTTCAGAACTTGGGTGAAGCACTGATATTGTGAGCCACATTGGAACTGATTAGATTTTGGAGTTCAAAGCGTCAAAGGTCAAAGGTCACGGGCCTTAAATATGTCTGATTTGGGCTCGTTACCACGATAACTTAGAGATCGGTGGTCAGTGTGAATATGTATTATGACGGCACACTAACTGATTAGATTTTGGGCTGAAGGTCAAAGGTCAAGGTCACCGCAGCCTAAGATATGTCTGATTTGGGTCGTTAGCTGCGATAACTTGAGAACGGCCTGTTGAATTTTCATGTAACTTGATGAAGTGTTATTATAAGGCATCAATAAACTGATTTAGATTTTGGACCTGAAGGTCAAAGGTCAAAGGTCACCGCGAGCCCTAAACTATGTCTGATTTGGGCTTTGTTACCATTGATTAACTTGAAACGCGCCAGTCAGATTTTAATTGTACTTGGTGAATGTATGTATATATGAGACAATATAAACTGATCAGATTTTGGAGCTTTCTCAAGCTCACGCGGGCGTAAATATGTCTCGATTTGGCTCATACTGCTGATAATTGAGTATGACTGGTCCGATTTTTGTGTAATTTGGCGAGAAGTATCTATAATCTAATGGCACCATTTACTGACTCGATTTTGGAGCTTGAAAGGTCAGAGCATCAAAGGTCACAAGGCCTCATGTCCGATTGAGCTATTGTCCGATATTTAAGAACTGCTTATATTGGATTTTACTGTAACTTGGTTAAGGGTCACATGGGCTTATGCTTATTCATCTAATTGGTCTTGCTACCATGGTAGCTGGAAGCTTTTCAAATTCCATCAATTGGATGGGAGTGCGGACTGCGGAGGCATACCCATCGACTGCGCGCAGTCGAACTGCTCTAGTTATTATTATCGTTATTATTATTATTATGATGATGATGATTATTATTATTAATATGTTATTAAATTTATGATTCATAATCTATTTTATTGACCAAAATAAGCATCGTGGAATAAAAAGAACTGCTCATGCATTACGAAATCTAAGACAAAATGAAGGTTGGATGCGAAAATGCATCGTAAATCCGTAGGAGTACTCTAGTCTTACATCCAAATTAACGTGGGCATCACCTACATACATGTATGTAAGCAATTTTCAGGAAGATTTCACTTTACTTGAAAAATTCGTTCCTACACATAAATATGGCGTAGGGACTTTCTATACTTGTGGGTGGACAAGCGTTTAGACATGATATTTGTCTTCGGAAATGTTCAATAATGCGATGACATTGATCTAACTTTGCGGCACGTAATACCTTTTGTCGCTGTTTCTTGTAACAAAAACAGATCTCTGCTGGTAATCATTCTCAAACATCCTGGCTAAAAAAAAAAGAATTGTTGGTTACCCCATTTTCTTTCTTTTTTTTGACTTCAAGGTAAAACAAACACAAACTCGATGTAGGCGTTCATTTATTGCCTCTGATACATAAAATAGTACGCAATGTGCTTGAAGAGCGTTGTTGATTACGACTACAAAAATAAGAGGTGTTTTATTTTTTCTTCCTTTTCCCCATTCTGCACCCTCTAGTAAAGTAGTAGATTTTTTTTCGGAATCTAAATTGGCCCCCTATTGCTCTCTAGTGGCCCTTCGAGGTAACCTCTCAGTAGTCGATGTTAGTTTTTGCTACCCAAGACGCTGGCAATATTGAAACAAAAGGCGACCCAAACAAATAATTTACGGGACGGGGGTTCCGGAACAAATTATGACAACCTGCGTTCTCGATAATAAACAATTGTGTAACCAATGAATTCAGGTGAAAAGTAGAGGAAAAGAACAGATTGAGGAAAAGGGGTTCACTTTGAGTTCATTTCAGGCACAGCTCCAAGTATAATCGACACACAGTAGAACAAAATGAAGAGTTTGATCACGAACCGGGTTAACTCCACTTTAGTAACTCTGGAGAAAAGAAAAACGCGTTTCTTTGCCCGGATTTGTACACGCGCCTACAAAAAAAAAATAAAGTAAACCCCGATATATTTTTTTCTACTTGCTTGTGAAATTTGGCTTCAAATTTCTTATATGATAATTACTATCGCTAGTTTGGTTGGTGGTAATGTTGATATCAAAGAGAATACACAGTACTGGTTGAGTACTTGCACAACAACATAATTTTAATATCAGCTGCTTTCAAACCTGTGAACAGATGGTTTTCTTAAAATGTCACTATAGTACAAGAGAGAGTAGTTGAAAACAACAAAACACTTCGTTTTTTACAAATCTGCTACACAATTCCCTACTTCTGACAGAGTACTAACACAGAAATCAATATGTAGGACTATGATCATTGTTGACATACACACTTTAGCATTGGAAGGTAAAACCAATGGAAAACTTCACGTGTTCAAACTACCAATCCCTCAACTTTTTATTGCCTATGAAGTGAATTAGTCCCACATTATAATGCAAATGTAATATACTCCCACCCCAAAACCAATGAAATGTAAAATTTTGATGAAAGATTTTCCACTATCACCCAGTAATGTGTCGTCTCTTTAATAACTCAATTTTGGTGAAAATGGGGTTAACCCGTTTTGCGATTAAATTCTTCAATTGAAAGTTGTAATGTATCAATTGAAAATCGCAATGACATAAACGGTAAACGGTAAAATATGAAATTTCCTGCTTTTGTGTAGGATTTTTTTTACATATAGATAGGCGTTTTACTGCCCTGAAAATCGCACCCGCTGATAAGGCTTCCATTTTTTGAGGAACCGGTGAAAAAATAGCAATATATACGGTATATGGGCTGATAATATTTTAAAGGGTAGTGACCTGATTGGGAATACTTGAAAATGCCTCAAGAACGAAAACAGTTGAAATATTTACCAACTATACACCAACTGGTGTGGATCTTCTCGATGGAAGGATTTGTCTGTATTTTTGTTTAATTGAGAAGAATCAAGCATGAACATACTCCTATTGTAATTCCATCGTGCCCCGATAGATATAACAAGCAATAGAGAGCTACCCAACAGGTTTGCCTGCCACGAGGTATATTGACATCAGCTATTTTAGAATGAGCCAACGTTTTACTACGAGATTTTCACAGCAGAATCCTTGTATAGTTTACTTGTTTCTAGAATAGTTTCAGCTTAAGTTGAGAACTACCCCAATCATGTCATTTACCTTTAACAAAAGTCACTATGTCACTAAAAATCATTATCAGAAGATTTGATGCTGATATACATGTACAGTATAATGTTAGCTTCGTTTATATGCTTTGTTAACGATTGATGAAAGGGTTGTCTGTCCAAAACTATGGGCTTTCAATGAATTGGAAATACTAAATCGCGAAGAGAAGACTACAATTCTGTATTTACTTGAAGTCGTTACACACAAACTTGACGAATGAAACAAAAGGTGAACGGTTACTTGATGTCATTACCATATAGAATGTATTGAATCAATTGGGACTTTTGCTTCTTACCTTCAACCGTTATTTTTCTGCTGATTTTTTTTTTAACTCTTGGTTTTTAGCTCACCTGAGCCAAAGGCTCAAGTGAGC
>JZLH01S0106083.1:6071-16289 GCA_001188425.1 Eucidaris tribuloides | reverse complement strand
CCCCCCCCCCGCTGAGCGACTTTTCGGGGGCTGGGATGACCGAGAAAAAATGTGGACATAGGATTTTGCCTTGAATGAAGCCCCAGTAGCCCCCTAAATTTTCGGTCTAGAACCGCGCCTGGACCAAAGAGTAACTCGCTAGTCTCCCCAAACATGGTAAAAAATCCCGATAAACTTGGGCAATCATTGCAGAAAAAGCGTGGTGCAAACTTGAAAATTAGGTTACTAATAGAAAAGTAGCTATCTATTTATTTTTTTTATTCTTTCTTTCTTTATTAATTTTATTATCAAATCATTTTATTTTATGTATTTTGTTTACAAAAAAGGTCTATTAATTATTGCATGATTGAATTATCAGAAGATGATGAGTATCAATAATTTTCTTACCATTTATTTTTTTTTTGTGAGACAACTCCCGTTACGAATAACTGGGGATTATTTAATTTTTTTTTTTTTGGGGGGGGGGTGGGGGCACTTTCCCCGGATCCATTGTGTGATACGATGCCGATAGGACTTGCGTGTCAGAATTATAAACAGATAGATGACCATTATCGAAATGAAAGAATGTTGTGTACATGGTATTCGTTGGTATTAATTCCGCCTTCCCTCCAAAATCGTCGATTTGTATATTTTCACTTTTTTGGACCTCACCGCCATGAGAAAACGTCAGTGATGTGCGTTTGGATCTATACGTATAGATGATGCGTGCAGCCAAATACAACTTCGGGAATTCTTACGGAGAATGTGCATAATGTCTTCTTCAAGGGAGTTCCTTACCCATGTTTATTTGCTCTACCGTTGGATGAAAACACGGCAGCTTTTTAGTCAAAACATCCCGCAGCCTTCAGTTTGGGATGCAGTATGTGTGTATACTAGTTTCTAGTCGCAGGCGATGAGTGGATTGAAGTTAATACGGGGCGTTCGGGGAGGTGGGGGCGGGAAGTGATGACGAAACACGGGGTACGTCACCTCTGTGTTAAAGGGATAGTATACTCCTGTGATTGAATGGGAAGTAGAACTTGTTATGAATGTTCCCCTGGAGCGGGAATGCGTACAGATACTTTGGCCGGGTGTTTCTTTTGTACGTCTAAATGTTAACATTGTACAAATTAATACACTAGCATATAGAAAATAATGCTATTTAAGAACCTTAAGTAAAGTGTAGGAACAAGGAACGCTGTTTTAGTGGAATCATAGTAAACGTTAGACTTCGATTTGATTTTTGGTTGTCTCTAGTGACAGAAATTTTGCTAGTAGTACTAGCCTATTTTTAGACAGGGCATGCAGGTGAGTGCCACTGAGAGCTAAGTGCACGCAGATGACCTTGCATTCATTTTGTGTCTGACACATGCCAGCACCAGAAGAAGATCAACCGCCTGGTGTTACATAGGTACTGTATAGGACTGAACTGAGATTTGAAACTGTGTACCTACTAACACTACACAACTATTGGTTTTTCCTCATTTTTCACAATCTAGATAATTTCTGATCTTCAGATTTGACAGGCAAGTCCCGTATAAATAGCCTGAGGACATAAACGATGTTATGCTGCGATTATAGGAGTTTTGCAAATGAGAGTCCCTATCTTTAAATTAATGGGAAATGGCAAGATTGATTGATGTCAATATATTTGATACAATGTAAGTAACAGGAATTAAAAATACTGTTTGAGGTTTCTGCTGTTAAAATTCTACAGTCAAACATAAATTTCTTCTCTGTTGTTCAAGTTTTATCAGAAACTGCTGTTACGGTAAAATTTGCAGTACTTGTAGTTTCTTATGAACTCAATTTCTATCAGGGTCAATTTGGGATTTTTTTTTTATTATTTGAAAGCTTTATGCCCAAAGTTCATATCACACCAATAACAGATTCTGGATGTCTTTCGTTTTGTTTTAGAGTTAATTAATGAGAAATCTCGGGGAGGGAGGGGGGGGGGGAGGACTTCCGAGATTTTTCCGTACCCCCGAGATTTTCGACTATATATGCATTATAGCATCCAAAGGGTTAATAAGGTGTTGAGGTTATCCAAATTATACCTTATCAGAAAGAGCGGACTCTGGTCTTTTAGATGAGGTGTAACCCAGATAACCTTAAAGGTTAGTGACATGATTGGGAACACTTGAAAATGCCTCAAGAACCAAATGAGTTGAAATATATACCAACTATACACTAGCAGGAGTGGATCTTCCACCTGGGGGATTTGTCTGTAATTTGTTTACTTAAGGAGAATCAAGCATGAACATACTTGTATTTTATTTTTATCCGGGGATGATAAAAATAAGCCCCATAGAGAGCCACACAGCAGGTTTGCCTGCCAGGAGGGACAACAGCCATTAGTTATTTTAGAATGAGTCAACGTATAAGATTTTCACAGGAGAATCCTTGCATAGTTTACTTGATTCTAGAATAGTTTCAGCCCAAGTTGAGGACTACTCCCAATCATGTCATTTATCTTTAACACCTTATTAACCCTTTGGATGCTATAATGTAAAATATAGTCGAAAATCTCGGGGTCCACCCCCCCCCCCGAGATTTTTCATTAATTAATAAAAAAAAACTAAAAACATTCAGAATCTATTATTGCAGGGTTACGACTTTGGGGCATAAAGCTTTCAAATGAAAAAAAAAATCCCCAAAACTAAACTTGGGCTTTAACAACTGCTTGTTTCTCCTCTAGTTAACAAATCCGAGACAAATCCTTCAGCGTGGTTATAACATATAGTTCGTATATACCAGTATGTTTCAACTAATTTGGTAAATGGTTCTTTAGGCCTTTTTTCCGTTTACCACTGCCCTTAAAATTCCCTTTAACTATTCTCTGTGATGGTCTTCCTGACCTGAGTCAAATCAAAAGGAACGCACAAACCGCCTCACGTAGCATTTATAGTGTGCCAGATCGTCAGCCCACGTGATGAGACAGGCCATTGTAGAGAGAGCACGCTGTGTATGCGAGGAAATAAGGGGGCTCAACTGCGATTAGCGGTAGACGAATGGTGTCAGAGAGAATTTGACTGGGACCCGATGGGATGTCACCGCGTATTTCTGGAAAAGAAAATAAGCGAGGCGAAGACCGCAAATCCGTGGAAAATTAAAACAGAGAATGCACGAAATTGTTTTATACTGCCCTCTTAACATCTCTAATGCGAGGTGGAAATCTGAGGATGCGGCGCCATCTTGAAGAGTTAAAGAATAAAGATTTGAGCGGTTTGGTAAAGGAATTCGATGGGGTCAGACGATCGATTTATCATGATGTAGCCTGCTCTATTCTATCGTCCCATCATTCATTTGAGTTTAGATTGTCCAGACGTGTCATTGTGAGTTTAGTAATTGAGAAGGGAATTGAATTCAACGCATATGACCCCTATGACAAAATCTGTGGAAAAACGAATGGAACTACAACAGTACTCGATGGATAAGTTATTGTTATTACATTTACATAAATTTCACAAAGTGAATTGAAACGGTAACCAGAAACAAGTCATTAAACAGTGATCAAAATTTCTGGTGTATCCTTGCCATGCAAATGGCTCTATTGCAGCACCCTGTATGAAAGAAAGTAAGCAAGTAATTTCTCTACATGTATAGGATTAATTCGGAGTATGGGCTGTTGGGGAGGGGGTAATGGCCGCTCTAGAATCTTTTGCTCCTTGTTGAATAGAATGGATATATGAGGATTTGGTACGAATTTCGATTATTATCTTTGAAGTATGGAGTGAATAATAGGATTGCATCCTTACATACACGAAAAAGTAGAAATGCATTGCATATTCACTCGAAATTCATAATTATGTAGGGAATGGGATATTCAGTCGTAACCTTATGGATTGATGTAATTTCAGAAGAAATTAAAACGTACTGTATTATCGCGTTGATCTCTCTTCAAGTATCTTTTAGTGACTAGCAAAAAAAAAAATCAGATTCCGTATGAGCATTCGATCAGTGCACAGTGCACACCGTGATGCGCCTCCCATCTTCATAAGACAGGAGCAAGGAAGTTAGGGCTACTAATAAAAGATGGCGGCCTTCGCTCCACGTCATTTTGTCCAATGTAATTAAGAAAAGTGACATGACAGTAAATTTTAGGATATTCACAATAGTAAATCGCCTTCAGAATTGAGAAATTTTATCCCGAACAGTTCTTGTGTAATTATGGGGCGTATCGTTCTTACTGCATGCTGTCTTATGAAGATAGTAGGTGGTTTCTTCTTCGCCATGGGTGTGGTTGTCTTTCTGGGGCCGCTTCAAAGTAACATATTGACTATTTTATGTTGGAGGTCTTTCCAAACTATCAAAACAATTTTACGGGAAGTATGAAACCAAATTACGTTGATAGGGTGAATGAAATACACCCCTAATAAGGAGGCGCCCAAAATGTCAAACTTTGTGTTCCAGCCCCTCTACCGTGGGTGCGCCTGCATTGGATGATCTTACCACGTGGGAGAAGAAAGGAGAAAGAATATTCAATGACTGCATTTCAAATCATTCGTAATTTTCCACAATAATTACTTCACTTGGACATCATTTCAGAAAGGCCCCTTCAACCCAAAATACATGCCTTTAAACGTATGTTGCAATACTTTTGGCATGGGAGGGTACAAAACTCTGCATAATTATGTCTACCGTAATGTGTGGTGCTGATGCTCCAAGAATATAATCATTCAACGTAGGCCTGTAAGTTGTGTTCATTTCACTTTGAATGACCGGAAAGAGATCAAACCTCAAAGGGACTATCTCTTGATGTGAGAATTAGGTTACATTCTGTTGACGATAACAAAGTCCATCCCTCATGTGCATGGAGACTAATACTGTACGAGAATGTGATGCGACTTTTGCTAACATCGATGATTCATGCGTTTTATCGGTAGGCGGGGGAATTCGCGCGCAACCACGGATGTCAAAAATAGTTATCGCGTCATAAAGGTGATGCTAAATGACCACGTTTAGGCGGGAAGTTGAAGTTTCGGAACACACTTTTTGGGGAAAAAAGAGGGGATTAATACGCTGAGATATTCAACATATTTCACGGCAAGGGATTGGCAATGCTCATCGATTATAGCACAGTCATCGCCAATTATTTTCAGAGTTCAGGTCCACCAGTGCATGATAGTTAGTCCGTTGGTGACTTGCCCGAGAACTTTGTGCACCTGTTGTGGAATCTTTTTGCCCCTATTTCCTCGGCCTGTCTCCTACGCTAAACGAATGGGTCATTTACCTTATTAAGTTCACGGTAACCCTCGTACCGATAGTGTCTCCTCGCTTCACGATCAATAAACGTTGATCTCCTCGGATTTACATGGCTGACAATAAAGTGCCAATGATCATGATGCAATCTTTCTTCTTTGCTCGGATAAAAAAAATAATATGGCATACTAAACGGTGCCGTAACGTGATTAGTTTATTAGCACTAATCGCTTATTTCCACCTATACGCCCATTGTGTCCCATTTGATAGTCGTCTAGCGTATGATGATCCAGCGTATCGTTATACCTTCCAGTAATATATAGGCCGCCAATGCCGTCATTTTCTAATAGTAATTGTGTCCTTATTAGGGTAGGATTTTGTGTTCTGTGAATGTATGATATTTTGTTATGGGCAATTTCACAGGTTGGTGGACATGAGCTGAAAAAAGTTTAAAATTCCGCTTCATCTTGCATTTTTTTTTAGTTCTTAATACATTGGAGAACAAACAATGAAAACCAAATCTTTTGGAGATTTCTTTAAAGTATTATTCATATTTAAAGAGAATACACAGTACTGGTTGATGATGGAAAATCTTTCATCAAAATTTCACATTTCATTTTCCAGGTGAGAGTAAATTGCATTTGCATTATAATGTGGGACTGATTTACTTCATATGCAATAAAAAGTTGAGGGATTGGCAGTTTCAATACCCGACTGAGTCAACTCAGTTGCTGCAGTGTGAATGGCATAGTCCCACATATTGATTTATGTGTTAGTACTTTGTCAGCAGTGGGGATTTGTGTAGCAGATTTGTCAAAAACAAAGTGTTCTGTTGTTTTCAACTACTCTCTCCCGTACTATAGTAACATTTTCAGAATACCATCTGTTCACAGCAGGTTTGAAAGCAGCTGATATCAAAATGATGTTGTTCTGCAAGTAATCAACCAATACTGTGTATTCTCTTTAAAGTAGCAGCGTTTATTCGTCATAAAATACAGTGAAATTGTAAAATATTCAATTGGGGCTGGCAGACATTCAAAATTATAATATTGTACCCACCTGTGTTTGAGATTTTGATCCAGCTCAATATCATGAAATGTGTAATACCATCATCCGGTGGTTAATTTTGTTACAAATGAGATGTAACGTGAGTAACCGTAGATAAACTGAAATTCACATCCGATGTGTTTTAGAGTTTTTTTTTTTTTCGGGGGGGGGGTACAACCTTGAGCATGATTCGTGTTATAAGATAAGCTCAAAGTCATCAGAGCTTCTTAAAATTTTCCCAGAATACGTATATTTTGTGGTAGTTTTTGCGGGAGTTGGCATGTTATAAACATGCAGTCATATTCGTTGGCTTCGACTGCAGTAGAACGAACAAAGAGTTTGGGATTTGGGGTCATTTTGGGTGTGAACAAAAGTGGTTACAAAGTGTGACAAGTTTTCGGAAGGGTAACGTGATCTAGCCTGAACAAGAGGTAAAGCTCATCCCAAGAGGGTAAATCTCATTCAGTGGGTATTCAAAGTGGCTTTCAATAAGCTCGTCGTAAATTGGATTGTAATTGAGTGCTAATCAAAATAATTAATAATCACTGGGACGTTGACCGAATTGGGATGAAATGACAGTTCAGAAAGATTGAACAAGAAGAAAAGGAAAGAGTAATATACTGCATGGATGACTTTGCATTGTTCAAGTTCAAGTTTATTTAGATCAAACAAAAGGCAATACATATTTATTATAGCGTATTCATTTACATAAAATTTGCTTCCACGTATTATTTACACACCATGAACATTTATATTAAAATGCGCAAATACATAGGCCTATACAATTCATTCAATAAAAATAAATGTTAAAATAAATGTTTTCATGTATCTGCGAAGGATATGTGCCGTATGCATGTTATGTATTGTGTGTGTGTGTGTGTGTGTGTGTGTGTGTGTGTGTGTGTGTGTGTGTGTGTGTGTGTGTGTGTGTGTGTGTGTGTGTGTGTGTGTGTGTGTGTGTGTGTGTGTGTGTGTGTGTGTGTGTGTGTGTCTATGTCTGTGTCTGTCTGTCTGTCTGTCTAAGTGTTTGTAAACGTGTGTGTAAAATATATAATTCTACGTGCATACAAATATGCATGTACACACATATGAATACAAACTTATCGTTACTTACTAATATGAAGTGAGATTTCGGCCCCCGTTTTTCCTCTGTTTCTTCCCCCTTTTTCGCAGCTGCATTCATGCGAATCGGAAAAAATAGAAATATGCAATCGAAGTTTCAGATCTGACGCAAGTCGATCCGTGACCTGTTCTGTTGTGACGGTAGCATCCACCCACTTGGTCCAATGATACATACCCAAGGCGGAGACGCGGCCAGACACATGTCACATTGATCTCTTCCACTCATTTCCTGATGTGATTGTTCGCCGATTATTAGGCAGTTTCGGTTTTCGAGAAAAGTGGAAAATAAGAGTAAACATCGCAATTGCCATGACGATTGGTGAACTTGAGAGAAAATAAGAGAGAGAAGAGGGAAGAAAGAAACTTGCTCTAGAAAGCGGTGCACTCAGAAACTGCGTCGTGGGGAAATACAAGACATTAATTTAAAAGGCAAAGATGAAATCACGAAGCAATGCCTGAGTGTAACTGCAAGAGTAATGTATTATACTTGATGTAAATGTAGATAACCTCTCTCCCGAAATTATGATATCTGCGATACAAAGTTAAGTTGAGGCAAGTTCTCTTTAAAGTGTAAATTAATGTCTTGAATTTTCCCACGACGGCAGTATTCTTGAGTGCCACCGCTTTCTAGAGCTAAGTTTCTTTCTTTTCTCCCTCTTTATTTTCTCTCAAGGCACCAATCGTCATGGCAATTGGCCGAATGTTTACTCTCTATTTCACTTTTCTCGAAAACCGAAACTTGCTAATACATCGTTCGCAACAATCACATCAGCAGAATATGAGTGGGACGAGATCAATCGTGAATGTTCTGCCGCGTTCTCCGCCTTGGGTATGTATCATTGGACAACCGTGGGTCGGATCTACCCAGTCACAAACAGAACAGGTCACGGATCGATTGCAGTACAGATCTGAAACTCTCGATTGATATTTCTATTTTTTCCGACTTCGCATATGAATCGCAGTGCCGAAAAACAGGGAAGTAAACAGAGGAAAACGGGCGGCCGAAATCTCACTTCATCATTAGTAAGTAACGGATAAGTTTGTAATTCATATTGTGTGTAATGCACATATTTGTATGCCACGTAGATATATAATTTACACACCGTTTACAAACACTTAGCACAGAGCAGACAGACAGACACAGACATAGACACACACACAGACACACACATCACACACACACACCACACACACACACACCACACACACACACCAACACACACCCACACACACACAACACACACACACACACCACACACACCACACACACACCACACACAATACATCAACATGCATACGGCACGAATCCTTCGCAGATACATGAAAAACATTTATTTTAAACTTTATTTTATTGAATGAGTTGTATAGGCCTATGTATCTTGCGCATTTTAATATAAATGTTCATGGTGTGTAAATAATACGTGGAAACAATTTTATGTAAAGATACGCTATAATAATATGTATTGCCTTTTGTTTGATCTAAATAAACTTAAACTTGGAACAATCAAATCATCCACTGCAGCTATATACTCTTTCCTTGTCTGCTTGTTCAATCTTTCCTGAACTGTCATTTCATCCAATTCGGTCAACTCCCGCGTGATTATTAATTATTTGAATTAGCACCCATTACATCCAATTTACGACGAGCTTATTGAAGCCACTTTGAATACACTTGAATGAGATTTACCTCTTGGGATGACTTTACCTCGTTGTCAGTAGATACGTTACCCTTCCGAAAACTGCTCACCTTCTGTAAAACCTTTGTTCAGCACCCAAAATGACCCAAATCCCAAACTCTGTTCGTACTACTACTGCAAGTCGAGCAACGAATATGACCTGGGTGTTGTATAACATGCCAAACTTCGCCGCAAAACTACCACAAAATATACGTATTCTGGGGAAAATTAGAAGCTTCTGGATGACTTTGAGCTTATCTTATACACGAATCATGCTTCAAGTGTCCCCCCCCCCAAAAAAAAAAAAAAAAATCTAACAACAGCATCGGATGTGAATTTCAGTTTATCTACGGTTACTACGTACATCTCATTGTAACAAAATTAACCACGGATGATGTATTACACATTTCATGATATTGAAAACTGGCATCAAATCTCAAAACAGGTGTAACAATATTATAATTGAATGATCTAGCCAGCCCCATTGAATATTTTACAATATTCACTGTATTTATGACGAATAAACGCTGCTCTTTAAAGAGGAATTACACAGTATTCGTGATTACTTGCAGGACACATCATTTGATTCAGCTGGCTTTCAAACCTTCCCTGCTGAACAGATGGTATTCTGGAAAATCGTTACTAATAGTACGGGAGAGAGTAGTTTGCAAAACAAGAAACACTTTGTTTTTCGAACAAATTGCTACACAAATCCCACTTGCTGACAAATACTAACACATAAATCAATGATGTGCGGACTATTGCATTCACACTGCAGCAAACTGAGTGACTCAGTCGGTATTGTGAAACTGCAATCCCCAACTTTTTATTTGCATTATGAAGTACATAGCCCACATTATAATGCCAAATCAATTTACTCTCACCTGGCGAAACATGAAATGTAGAAAATTTTGGATGAAGATTCCGGCATCAACATACTGTGCTATTCCTTTAAATATGAATAATACTTTCAAAGAAATTTCCCAAAAGATTTGGTTTTCATTGTTTGTTCTCCCAATGTATTAAGAACTAAAAAAAAAATGCAAGAGAAGCGAATTTTAAACTTTTTCAGCTCATGCCACCAACCGTGAAATTGCCATAACCAAAAATATCATACATTCACAGAACACAAAATCCTACCCTAAAAAAAAAAAACACCCAATTACTATTAGAAAAAAAAATGACGCCCGTG
>JZLH01S0106072.1:102209-119350 GCA_001188425.1 Eucidaris tribuloides | reverse complement strand
CAGAAGCAATTTCAAAATATCCGCGATGTCAAACATGCACGTGCCGTTCCAAAATTGTCCGATCAGCCGTTAGCCAAAGGTCGTGCGGAGGTTAGCCGTTTAACCAATCAGTGTGCTCTGCTGGTCTTGTGACGATACACATAACCGCGATTCGCAGTTTGAGCAAAATTGAAATTCACGGAAAGAACAACATTCTGGTAACATGTCGTTATTAGTTTTTCTCATAAATCAACAAATTCATGACGTATGGATCTTAAACTTTCAACACACCATTTGTAAATACTAAACTCTCATTTGGTATTGATAACGAAGGGAAGTAATGGACTTGCACATCCCTGACACAATCGTTAAAGGGGGCGCAAAACATGCAAAAGAAAGAAAGAGAAAGATGAAAAAAAGAAGGAAAAAAATGAAACTTTATTATAGGAATAATGCGCCCATCCCTCCCAGTCCACAGGGTAAAGTGTGTGAGAAAATGGGTTTTATAGGGTTAGAAGTATATAAATTTTCTAAAGCTCAGTCGCTTTACTCCCTCACATAATTTTGCAAAGACAGTCTACCGCTTGGTTGGTCTTTCCTTTGCATATAATTATGGCAATAAGTTTTAGTGTGGGAGGGCAGGGGCGGATCTAGCTTTTTGCGGGGGGGTTGACCTAGCGGGGTTGATCCATTTTTCTGATGGGGGGGGGGGGGCAAAAGTGAAAAAGAAATAAAAAAAATTTTCCGCAAATTGCGTATGTTTAACAGTATGTTTACGCTAAGTTTAATGGTGTTGTAGTGCTTTCCGCTGCTTTTTAAACATGATGGCGTTTTCTATGCACATCACATTTTCACTTGGCAGCCCAAGGGGGTAGGGGACGTAATATAATTGTTTGCCCCGGGTGCCATAATCCCTACATACACCACTGTGTGGACACACAAGTGTAAGAGAAAATAATTATACAATTTGATCCACCAATCACCTTTAGAATGGAATTGACTCTGGATTTCTGGGTTGCATTCCTGTGCAGCGAATTAATATGAATATATTAGTTTTAAGTCAAAAATGTAATAAGTTCTTCCTGACAATTTATAATTTAATATAACTTTTTTTTCAAACATTGAATTTTATTACATACTGGATTACCGTGGCAATTTGTCTATATTACATATGAAAAAACAAAATTGTCAATTATGTCAAATATATCAGTTCCCACTGATCCCCTAAGTCCCCTAAGTAAAACTGAAACATAAATTTGTAAAGCCATACGCCCACAAAGACTCCAAGTTAACCATATACCACCTACATAAATTATGTTTGGAAATGTTGAAAGCGTTTATTATAAGTGTTACCTTTGTACTGAAAAATAGTTGGTGTTTTACAAGGAGAAGTGCTGGACTGTCTATGGGGTGTAAACAAAACAGAGGTGCATGTAATTACAATTTCATTAGAGGTAGCACATGCTTAGCTCGTTAATTTGAGCAGAGTGACTGATTACGGATTTAAAATTAACCCATTGCTTGCAGGAACTGGATGGGTCCTGTACAAAGTCTCTGGGGATTTACTTTCTCGTAGTCAATGGATTAAACATGATACAGCACAACAACAACAAAGGACTGCACATTCCAACTTGTCTGTTCCATTTCAAAAAGAAATTATCACAGTGGTTTTTTTTACTTATGTTTAAGCTATCGTCTCACACTAGTTGTTGTTGAAATCACTTCTTTTTTAATAGTGTTTAATGAACTTTAACCCAATTTTACCCCAACCCCTTTAACATGTCACATAGCTTTATTTATTTTCCATGATATTCAAGAACTGAAAAAAATATCACGCCACTGCCTTTCAGGGCTTTTGAGCCTAAAGTCTTGAACATCTCTTGATACTTCATTTTAAAAATTAGAATCGACATTTATCGCATGATGGGGCATTTTAAAGTCGTGCATGCAACAGAAAAGAAATTTCCCTTATGTATAACAAATTCATTAGTATAGTTAGGCATGAACCACACAAAATTTCAACAATAGTAAAATATAAAAGAATTAAAATTAGTTCAGCGATTTTCCATGCTTTGGAATATTAAACATTGTGGTACTAAATTTTTCCACGAAGAAACTCCAGCATTTTCATGGCTTACATAAGCGATTCAGGGCCAAATACAAATTTTGTGGATAAATTTACAAAATTAATTATTAATGAAAATAATTTCAGAAGTCAAGAAGTTAAGAAGTTCAAGTCAATATACCTGGTTACTGACCATTTTTTGGTTGTTTTTTGTTGTTCAGTTTCCGTACAGTGATATATGTTTTATTTAAATGTCACAACATTTTATGGATTTAATGTAGATATCTTATAAGCACATCTTATCTGCACATACTCCATATAGAATTATGATCTCCAATTAGGCCTGAGTCATTACATTTTTTGTTTGAAACATTTTAAATTGTTCCTCAAAATGTTTAAAACATTTAAACGTAAAATATTTGTGAGATCTTACATGTATATTGAGTATAACAATAAAGAACGTTGAAAACCAGGAGTCAGTTCTAACGTTATTTTGATGTTTATTGTATGAGTCCAGTGCTAGTGAAATACCTGTATTCAAACGACCATAGAATATATGGTGAGAGTGGTCTAGCAAACACAATAAGGATGCTATTACACAAATAGCCCATAATAACTTGATGTCTGGCCGTAGTGAATAGACAGAGGTGTTTTAATTGGTAGGCTTCATTTGAGGGTGGTCCTGATTGATGGGTCCAATGGGTCACAATGCATGCCAAGTAAACTGAAGTTAGCATCTATGGCTGAGTACTTCAGTAAGCAGCTGCGGTATCACCTTTTTTTTCAATATCATATAACATAACACAATATTTTAAGCATGTAATGAAATTACAATAATTAAGGGTTTAAACGGAATGCAAAATTGTAAAACGTTTTGCGTTTTAATGTTCGTGTGATCGTCGTGTAAACGTTTTGACTCAGGCCTATCTCCAATCTGTACGTTTCAAACAATATATAAGCTGGATCTGAGTTTTAATGATAAACAGATCTATGAAATCATTTTCCTTGTTCAGAAATCTTAGGTTATATCCTGTTATGCGATACACAAGAAAACATACATCATGTATACATATAAAAAAAAAAAATCAAAGAAAGACAAGCCCGGACAGTGGTTTCTGCGCAATTCTTCGATGGTTACACATCACAATCAAATTGTTCCTCCAACATAAAAAACATAAATATGCTATAAAAACACAGCTGACATCACACATGTATTCATATATTAGGTATGTATATTTATATTTATATATATATGTTTATATATATAGTTTTCAAACTCTCAATCAATTAGTACTACTAGAAGTTACCGTACATGTACATATCATTCAGAAGTAGTAGTTGTAGTAATAGTAGTAGAAGTAGTATCGATGTATTTCAACACGTCATTACATTTTGCTATCGAGATACTCAATTTTTACACACCACCATCTGACGCAAAAGATAAGTATCCTGATCTATTTATAACAATTTTGGAGTCCATCCTCTACGAACTGAATCATTCAGGATGACTACCCGATGTCAAATATGTGACAAACTTTCAGATAGCGATTGAGCCATATTTACATAAAATGGTTACTACTTCTCATCTTCACTGTTCGCTCCAGCTTACATATCATGATAAATGTATAGCATTCAGTAGGTTTTCTACATATGTATCTACAAAGTTTATGAACGCTAACGTTGTGTAATAGAATAGTGGTTAGTATAGTTAGTAGGACACATAATATAGTAGAGGTAACATGACTGTACAAAGTCGAATGTTTAAATCAATGACCTGGGACAGCCGGGAGAGCCCGTCTCAGAGTTTTTGCATACATTATATAAATCGTCAATCATGCTTAAAATTTCTCCCGGAGAAATTCAAGAAGTATACAGTGCAACACTCTATAACTTGTTATTTCTTACTATCACACTTTGTTTAAAATCAGAATGTAAATCGACAAATGAAAACAATAAAATATGAAAAACGAACCTCACAAAATCGTTCCTAGTGTACTATGATTTTCCACAAAATTACAATAATCTACTGAATACTTCTCAGTATATGCATACATATATACATGCACATACAGTACATATGTATACACATATCTGCTATTCTACACTTACACATGAAGGTAACTGGCTAAAAAATGTTTACAAGAATTCTTTATCTACCTGTACAGTTCTTAGTTGATTAATATCATAATTTATATATGTATATACAGTCTCCTACAGCATTTCATATTCAAATATATCCATGTCAATGGGTTGAAGATGGCTTGTTTTAATGTAAGCCGATATCTGCAAATTGGTCACAAGCTACATGTATAACAGTCAAAATCATGTTCTCTCTGAGCAAAGCCTGATCGGTCTCCTTAGTCAGTAGAAATGAAGCTTACAATGCAACATAAGCACATGAAATGTGCCTTTCTGGGATTACGCATAAGGCGTACATATGACAGTCTATATCTAAATTATTCTGAAACATCTACAAACAAGTCTACACAAAACCGGGCATAACTAGCAATTTAAAAGGTTTCATACAACATGTACGTTACTTCTTGTTGGCTATGACAGGGTCTTTTAGATTTATGGTTTTTTTTAGTGAAAAGCTGATGAAACAGATTGAGTGAGTTGTTTATTTCACACCATCTTTATAAGTGTGGTACATTTTCAGTTTTTATTTCATGGAATGATTGATTTTGTTGTTGTTAATGATGACACTACATTTACACATGCTAACTACACACATTAAATGATGGTACGATCTGGTTCCACACTATCATTTGCTTGTAACAGCAAAATGAACACAGACTTGCAACTCTTAACAATGTGTTGACCGACCACGGTATCACATGACCACTGTCACCTGACTTCATTCCAACAGCCGAGAAGGGGAAAAAGTCCAAAGGTTGAGACATCCATAACATTAACAACAAGCCAAGCCACACGCTTCTACCGGTTTAACATTCGTTAAAATACACACGTTGTCGCTCAAATTTGCCAGTCCAATGTCGACAGGTCAAGCACACGCCGACTGCGTTATGCATGTTAATGAATATGTATGAGGCAGGCGGGATTAACTGTATTTAGACAAGACGTGCCGATGCATGCATTGTTGAACCGTTCGCAAGACATTCACGCTTCCTCGCCACCAAACATTCTCAATTTTGCCCTTTTTTTTTCTCTGACTCGTAAGCCCATTTCAACCCATCTGCGTTATTCTGCCTTATAATCATAACGTGTCTCATTTCCAAACATGATCAAAGCCCTAACCAGCGAGGAAATCGACTATCATTACGCGACTTGGGTGATTATGATAATGACGACAATAGCTATGAGGACTCCACAGCATATCAGTATCATGAATTTTTTCTGCAGAGGTGTATGAACAGACGTCGGAAGCCAATAAAAAAAGAAAAAAAAAGAAATAGAAACACACGAAACCAACAAATACCGGAAAAGGGTTAGTAGAGAAGAGGTAAATGATGTAGAGATGATAAAGGGAATGTAAGATTGAAAGCAACAAGGACAAAGAAAAATGAGAAAAAAAAGAGAGAAGGTTATATGAATTAGAAAGTGATAATTACCAAAATGTGATTCATTATGGTCTCTAAATGTGCATAGAACAGTTAGCCCAAATACCAATTGTGAAAATTCAAACAAGTTTATAGGAAACAAGTATGAGTTTTAAGATATACGAGTAGCAATGTTAGATAACTCTTAGGAGATGCTCATATTTATTTATTTATTTATTTATTTATTTACTTATTCATTCATTTATTTATTCAGCTATATATTTATATTTTATTTATGTATTTATGCATTTGTTTTATTTATTTACTTATTTATCTATCATTATCTATCTATCTATTTATCTATCATTTATTCATTTATTAAACTTGTCTGTCAAACTGGGGCAGGTGAGAAATAAACTTACTACTCCTTGAAGTAACTCTTGATTTTTATGTATGATTCGCAAAATATTTCAACCATATTTTAATTATCAAAAAAAAAAAAATCCCACCAGAATGCCCCCATTAATGATTAGCTAATATTTCATTTTCTAAATTAAAATGCTGAAAAACAAGACTTTCTTGGAGCTAAATCATTCCATTAAATGAAACACGCTGTGTGATCTGACATACTGCATTTGAAATACTGCCCCCACTTTCTGATTTGAGAAAGGCTACACTCACTATGCTTGTAGGATGGAATACATGGAAAGGGGATGACTTGCTGGGGAGATTTACGGGTTTGCATTCTTTTTTTTATTTGAAGTGTATATGAATTTGTTAAGTATGTAATAACATGGTTGAACATCATAAGCTTTAATCTGTGACATAAGATGCCATTTCTGCGATAGACAAACCATCTCCTTTCTATGTGTTCCAATGCAATGTAAAAAAAAACAACAACAAAAAATGCCAACCATATTTCAAGCTAACTTTATGAGGAACATTTTTGGACATAATAACATGTATGTATGATAACTGCAATCTTATCTATTTTCCCTAATGAACATATATCTGACCGTGATTACATTTTCATTTGATCTATCATTGGCATGGAAAATATTCTGATGTCTACTATACATCCCATGTGCATGAAATATGCAAGCATTCAAAGAGTATACTTTGGGAATACAAATTAGTTTAAAAAAGGCAGGATATTAAATGCAATATGAAAGTTAAAAACATCATAAACAAAATGTCAAATGATCTGTAACAGAATAAAATGAGCATTAGTGAACTGAATGACAGGTTTTGAGTATGCATGACTGAGTTACGATTATTAATGAGCACTGCAATTTGCAAATAGTTTGTGACAAGATCATTACCACCACTGCCAAAGAGTACACATACACAGTAAGACATACAGACTGACAGACAGACAGACAGACAGACAGACAGATGGAAAGCCCTAAAGCCATCTCATGATATGAAACCCTGCAAGTTAATGCTGCTACACCTAAAAATATGTATGCACGATTTATGTTTTTGTCTTCTGATATATTCTAATTTCTTTCAATTGTGATAGGTGATATTTGTCTTTATATTTCTATTTGCATAATAATAATCATTTTAGTTTTTAATCTATTTATTTAATTTCATTCATTTATGAGAGAGTACAAAAGTAGATCAGTTGTCACACGATGTACGCAAAACGAAAAGAGATTGCGACGTTTCGGCTGCAACTGCTAGCCTTCATCAGGCAATGTCTGATTGAAGGCTAGCTAGTTGCAGCCGAAACGTCGCCAATCTCTTTTCGTTTGCTACATCGTGTGACCAAATATAAAAAAAAAACAAAAAAAATAAAAAAAAAATCTGATCTACTTTTGTACTCTCTCATCTTGATACCACGATGATCAACATGTTCCGATCTATTCATTCATTTACTTATTTATATTTCATTGATAATTCATTCATTGTGTGTTTGTCTTACCAACCAACTGTATTTTATTATATTTATTTCACTTTCAACTTTCATTAGGTTTATTTACTGATTTGCCTACTTTGATTTTATCTACTTCATTCTTAAAATTAACTTCAATGTGGCAATTGCATTATAACTTTATTTCACTTTACATTTTTATCAGCATTTACACTTCAAGTTCGTATAACACAAAATCAACAGGACTTTCAACGAAGTATTGGTTCTAGAAACATGAAAAAAAAAAATCACCACTCCTTATCAAAACCTCGTCAGTTTTATATCCAAATGATGTATTATCTCCACCTAATTCAATATCCTCAAGATTCATTTTCCACCCCCCCCCCCAACAAAAATAAAGCTTAAAGCTTAAAGTCCTTACACAAGTAATAAAGATAAAAGACACCAAAAAACTTCAAGGCAAAAGTCAGAAATATCTATATCACACTTTAAAATCCATCTTAAAAATAACAATAACAATTAATGGAAATGTTATTCATTCACTTCATGATAAGCCTAAGCTGGTGACAGTATCTCTATTCTTTTCCCTTTTACATGAACATGCTAAAAGTATAAATTACTTAAAAGAAGACACACAAAGTACTGGGACACACTTACATACTCTGACGAACAATTTGCAAGTGCAAAATTTACACATTTGTTTTTATTCCCCTTCAAATAACTTGAAAAGTTGTCAGGACAAGTAACTCTAGTTTTCAGGTGAAATTTCCTACAAACAGAGCAAGTTATTCCTCAGTCATACACTGCAGTCCCCAAAGTCTGACAGGTAAATGCATTCAAATTTGAATTTCACAATTGACTGTCTTTGGCTTTAAATTTTACTTATCGACCTGTTCCATTTTGAAAACAAGACATTGCTCTATCCTCCATAGGTGGGGGGAATTTAACCCGTTGCCTCCGACATTCTGAAAATCCCATAGAGTTAACACAGGGCACATCCGGTTCCCATAGCCAACGGGTTAAGAGTATTTCAAAAGAAGAGTATATCCGTATACATTCCTTTAATTCAGGACAGCTGTAAACCCGAGTTATCACATCATCTTTTATTGTGCTCTAGAAGCACCCCAGCTATGGCGCATGTCACATTCTCAAAACTGAACAGGTCTCTCTAGTCAGGGTGAAAGGTCATGTATGGATTTGTCAAATTGCACAAAGTCATGCTACCCCAAACAAAATGTGGCATGCATGTATCTCGCCATTACCTTGTACATGCATACTGTTAATTTCTAATAAATGCAGAGACTCCAATCCTCCCGTTTTCGACGGGAGATCTCCCACTTTGAGTCCATTTTTAAAAAAATCTCCCGCCCTCCCGCTTGAGTTTTAATTTCTCCCGACCTAGCTGTATTTCTCATTCCTTCTCCCGCCCAACCACTTTCTTGAAAAGAAATGAATCTGAATCGGTGGATTTGACCTCATTTATTGTTGTCATATGTTCAAGCCTAAGATAGCACCACAAAAACCCTAAAAATGGCCTCCGGCCGCAAGGAATTTCGTGCTTTGCACTGGTAATGTGGGCTATGCACACATTGAGTCAGAGTCTCCCGTTTACTAGGAGTCTCGGCGGGAGAATCTCCCACTTAAGAGGTGTTTAGGGTTGGAGTCTCTGTAAATGGCTTATCTACAATATTAACATGTGTGCCTGTTTGCAATGTTAATTCACATGCCAAAAGGCACACATGTAATAGATACAAACATGGACTTTAGATAAAAGGAAGAAATAGGAAATGAATGAGGACTTACCCGTCTTGCTTTGCTTTGGTACTTGACCGCCTTTTTTGTGTCCATTTTGGCCGTCTCTACATAGTCCACGGATTGTTCCACGTTGTATTCAATCCTGTCTATCATCTCACCCTAAAATACAAAGCAGAGTTGAACACCCCTGACTCAACTAAATAAACAACATGGACTCTTCCACTTTTGCACTGCACACACAGCATACTGGGATAATCCACTCACTGGTCAAGGGGAGACAGTTCTTAATTAACTCTTTGAAAATAGTTTCAAAATCCTGCAACACAACAGTCTATGGGGAAAATTTGGAATGGTTGCTCAATGATTTTCACTTTTTATAAGTACATAATGATCATTTTGAACTGCAATTACTTCAGGGTTTCATTTTTTGACCTTACCAAGAGACACTGGTAGCATGGGAAATTGTGTAGCTCAGATGTTTTTTTTTTCACTGGAAACATTGTTATAAGATGCCTTTAATTTTACGATATCTTAAAATGCAGTGGAATGCTATAATGTTGTAAAAACAGAAAAACAGAATCAGGTTGACTTACATTTACTGGGATAATGTTTTAACTGGACACTATGAAAAGCTCTTGGTCAACAACAAAAACAAAATGTGTTTTAAAAACAGAAACCTCCCACATGCCTCGCACGTATTCCTAACAAATTATGCAATACGCGCTGAAATAAATGCATCGGTATTTAATAAAAAGGTACCAGTATCTGGGAGTCTGAAACCGTATGAAATATAGACGTGATCCGGTGTCACATTGCACTGCAAGCATCACTCCGACTGACTTTATCCGGCCACGTGAAGTGACCCTCGTGCGAGACACTCGTGAGCGTCACTCAATACCGACAGCCAGCAGGTGATACATCAGGTGAGACACTCCACGCCGGTAGCGATCGTGCCCTGGGAACGCGCCGTGATCGTGGGAGCAAAATCGTCCCAGAAGTTTCATTTTCATGCGGGTGTGGCAGAAACCCAATTGGCTTGAAAGTAATTTTATGTCATATACAATCACATGCTGTGAATTCAACGAGCATATGGAATATGTATATGTGACTGTTTGGAAAAATGCCAGCGAAAATTATCCGAATGTGTACGATAATTTCATATTTTTAAGCTTTAAACAAACTAGCAAATGATATCTAGAGAAGGCTTCTCTTACATTCAAAAAGCCAGTTTCTGGCTATACATGCACTGGAGCACATGGGAGGTGTGTGCCGAAAAAATTTTCACTCCAAATCAGAGGACCAAGCGGGGTTCTCTTTGGTACATGGTCCCCCTCCCAGATAAGCTGACAAGCAAAGAAAAAAAAAGGGGAGGGGGCACTCTGCCCTCCCCCTTAGGTATGCTAGTGTATACACGTTACAAATCTCTGTTGCAGTGGAATTCTTGAAGCTATCAAATCTACCACTGACTTCAACAGAAAATATTGGTAAACATTTAGGGTTTTGGAGAATTAGATAATCGTTATTAAAGGCATAATCTAACAATGATCACACTTCAACAAATCTGAGCAACATAATCCTCTATGCTATACATGTCTCTGATACACTCTAAAAATGACACCCTGAAAAATTGTACTTCAAAACAATCATTAAGTACTCAAAAAAAGAGTGAAAATCCATGAGTACCCAGTTTCGCTATGTCCATTTTCCCCCCATGCAAGGCTGTGTTAGACTTATCGTGCACCCGACGCATTAGTCACACAGTGATGTTTATCCATGCATAGCTTGCCAGTGGCAGTATAACTTTCCACATACTTTCTAGGGTGTATATTTGTCCATTCAAGTACTACTATGTAGCTCACGTATCACAGTTTGACCTTGTTTTCTTACTTGATACTCTTCTATGTTACATTGTCTTTAAAATATTTTCTTTAAAGACACAAGTTCTTGATTTGAAGAGGTTACAGTTTTTGTTCTGATTTGACCCAGTGGAAGAAAGAGAGATAAAATTATGGTATTCAATATTTGGGAGTCATACGATCTCCAGTTTTCAAAATATAAAGATAGGCAGAGGCCATTTGCTCTATTTGCATGTGTAGTATATTCTGGATTTCAGATGCTTGCTGCAGCTTTCATCCTGTAACTGTTAAATTGTGTGGAATTGAGGAATTCACCTGTTTCTGCTAGCTGAGGCCATTTGGCAATGGTCCACTTTACTTTATATTACTCAATACAAGCTTTGATTAGCAGGGAAGCTGGGAATATGTGTTCATAATGATACAAGCAGTGTTGTGTCCGAGGCCGGCTTGTCCAAGGCCAAGGCCAAGGCCAAGGCCAAGGCCGGATCACACGAGGACAAAGACATGGCCAAGGCCGGATGCCCGAGGACAAGGACAAGGCCAAGACCGACCCACCCGAGGACAATTTGATGAGGTGAGGGGATTAGATAAGTGTGACTGGTTACATTATGAGTGATTTTAGCCCCTCCCCAGGATTGAGTTCATTTTGAGGTGTGCAAATCGTGACCACACTCTTTAAACCTGATGTCACTCAAAATGTACGCATGTATGATTTTTGACTTTCAAGCGTCACGAAATGTGACATCTGCGTTTACCACTACATGGACTCTGCATGTACCTGGCTCTCTACAAGCATGGCCATGTCCATGAACATGTCATGTAGTTCTCTGATGCTGTTCTCCAATTTGATGATGTCGTTGTGTCGTGCCTCGATGTCACGCAGTGTCTGTTTGGCCTGTTGTGTGTCCATTATAATCTGGTGGCAAGAACAAAAATACAAAAGTGATAAAGAAAAATCAGTGCTCTAGAAATTGGGGGCCTAAAATGGCAACATTCAGACAGGAAGCCCAACTCAGACTGAACAGGATAAATCTGACAAAATGAAAACTCATAAATATTCCAAAATGATGATGAACAGGATGATAAAATATACCTACAGTGTATCAGAATGTGCCAATACATATCAATCATTTTGCAGTATACATAATTAACATGCATGCAACAAACCTAGGTTCAAATTACATAAAAACCTAGAAATATCACTGAATTATTATAATTATCACTAAATAATCACTAATTAATATGCCTGCCCCATCACATCTCTGACTTATTGTCATAATATGCCATTACCATGGCAACACAATTTCCAACATATTTGAAAAATGTGTCTTGCACATCTTCACCCCAAGAACAATGTGTATGCCAAATTTCATGGGCATTGGTCAAAAACTGAGAAAGTGTTTGATCCACAAGATTTACAATAGATTATGCCGATTCCTATATACCCCATTCAAACTCCGTTTGGCAAAGGTATAAAATTACCAGAACTGAAAATGACAATTCAAAGGAAGGTTAACTCAATACTGCCTAGTTTTCATGGTAGATTAGGTCCATGGGTAGATTAAATGGTTTTAAAAAATCACCAAAATGATACACCACAATGCTTCATGGTTTTCTGTACGACATATGCCCTACCCTTTTTTCATCAAACTCCATTACCACTCTCTTGTCCTCTTTCTCCCCCAGCTAACCATTCCCCACCCTACCCCCCACCCCCCAAAAAGAGAAAATATGAAATTGTGATTGAAGATCAATATATTGCCGTGATGTAACTACCTCAAGCAAGTATCACATTTAGAAACTTTCACAGGGGATTCTGCCCTTATCTGCTGAACTCCCTCAAATTTTTATTATTTATTTATTTATTTATTTATTTATTATTATTATTATTATTATTATTCTTTTTTTTTTTTTGGGGGGGGGGGGTTGCAGATTACCCTCTTTGTAATTTGAGGACTGTGTTCTTGTGTACTCACCCCTGATGTAAATATGGCTGGGTTGCCACTTTCCAACATGTCTTCCAGTTCTTCATCTGTGGTGGATTTACCAGCTATAGAAGAAGGTTGAGACGAAAACACAGATTAAATATGGAACAGGTAAAAATTGACAGATGCCTCACAAACTTTACACAGTTATTAGATAATATGGCAATGTAATATTTTCCCTTGCTCGGCCGCGCCCCCCTTTCCTCATGGGGCCCATTGTTACCACCCTGTGACCTGTCATTAACATCTAAAATTATTCACATGTGCAGGCAACAACACACATTATTACACATACAAACCTTTTTTTTGATACAATAAAACCTTGTATTAATTTTCATTCTAGGGGTTTGCTTGACAGCATCCAATATTGTTAGCATATTACCTGTCCTATTTTACTTTACATTACCCATATCAATGGAGAAAAAGAGTGTGATTTTGTTACCATATTAAACTCTGAGGCCAATAACGCACTCTCTTTGCATTAGCGCGAGTGCGCAACAACAGTGCGCATTATTTTACGCGATGAAGTGCACAATAAAGTGCACGATGAAGTGCACATGAAGAGATCGATAAAGTGTGTGAGTTTGAAATGGCAATACAGAGCTAGCTTTACATGCATTTATCGATAAAATTGCAAAAATTACAATTTATTCTTGCACATTTCCCAAAATTTGTATGTATAATAATAATAATATTGGATTTCTTTTGGGGTATATCGTAAATATTGCATTCATCAGCTTAAATATTACACTCATCTTTGACTCATGCAAAATGCACCAATGTTTTCATCAGTTTGCTCCATTGTATCTCATTGAATTGTTAACACCATATAAACCAGAAAGAATGCTTCATTCAAGTAAACAGTCGTTATTACAGGTCCCACACACTGTGACAAAGTAATATGGGAAAAGATCATTTTCATATGCACCCGCTGCTTCATGGAATAATCTGCTGGAATATCTTAGTAATATAGAAACATACGAAAAGTTTAGAAATAGTTTGAAAACACATTTATTTAACATTTTGTAACATTTCACAATTATAAACCCAGTGCATCATCTCCACTCCTCTTGTATCTCTGTTCTAAAAAGCGCTTTTATACAATTCGCTGCTATAGTCGTGATGTCACTCCGAGGTCAACCAGTCGCAACCATGGTAACTGGTTCACGGGATGCGTGCACGCGGTATGAACACTGAACCAGCCGTGACAGATTTCGCTATGGCCATCGTATCATGTACGGAAAAATGTGTTATTTTCACGAGTAATTATCCGAAATGCAGACAAAAGTAAGGAATTTCAGGTACTGGAGTGTGTTCTCAGACAACTTATCCTTTATAGAAATATGCTCTTTTACAGTTGTTGATTTTGAGGGAAATTCCAGGCAGTCATAGCAAAGTTTCAAACCCGTGTTACACAGTGCGATACTACAGTGAAAGGTTTACCGGCACATCGAAACCCAGGTTTTGTAATCGGTATGTTTCTCCTTCAGGAATCAAAAATAACTGCAACTGTGGCTCTCACTGGTATGTTGACACCCTGCTGCAAAGCAGTTGACCATTCTTCAGCTTTAATTTTGATGAAAATTTGATAAATTTTGGTTCTTAACTTGCGGTCTCTGAGCGTTCGTGTAAACTGTATGAGTGATACGTTGTTACGGAAAGTGCGTGAACCATCGTCAAGGAAGTGAGCATGACCCGAGGTCAAGTTACGTCACACTTTGGCAGCGAATTTTGCCTACGTATTATGTGCTATACAAAAATGTTTCATTATTATTATTATTATTATGCATGATTTCTGAATGCAATATATACCATATACCACTCAAGTGAATCCAATATTATATAAATATTACATGGTTGTATTTTATATACGTTAGACATTTGGGACTTGCCCCGGCTCCTTAGGGGGGCAAGATGTACTATTTGAGGAGCATTTAGCTCATGTGACATAAAATCCATATTATGCCATCGTTTTCCACAGCACAGTCCCTTGCCTAAAAAATTATCATGCTGTACGTGATCCTGCATCTTTCGCAAATATGAGGTCCAAAAAGCTGTGGGTACGGGATACAGGGTATAGAATATCAACAGTACATAAATCAGTTCTTATGACAAAAAGCTACCAAGTTTGATGAAAAACTTACTGATTTCCAGTTGCCTCTGGATACGGCCCTTGCACCTCTCTCTATAGTCGGTCTGTGTGCTGTTGTAGTCTGTCATAACCTCCACAAATTTACGTGATAACGTTGAATGCTTTGAAAAAAAAAAAAAACACGGACAGAAGAAAGAATTAAGACAGATATTTCCAGTAAATTCACATTTCATTTGTTTCAATGAGTGTATATCTATCGGAAATTGCACTTATTAAAATCCTCACTAATTCTTTGACTCCTGGACTAATTTTGTTCTTGTACTTTATCAACAAAATCCTATCTCAAATACATTCAATTTAATAATGACCTCTCACCTTTCAGAGATGAATGACTTTCAATACTGCAAATTTCTTTTTACTTTGGGCCTACATGTACATGTTCATGTATTATTAATATCAACTACACTTATTCTGTCATTCCAACAAATGTAATTACACAAATATATGCCAGTGTCTCTTTAAAATCAAATCTAAAGTATACCTGCATGCAGGGTTCTTGTTAATGTGCTTGCCGCACACACAAAGCATGAAGGCAGGATAGAAAAGTTGGTTGCAAGGTTGGCACTCGTAGGGGAAATCCTACCATAGGCAATTTTAGCCAAACGTAGGTTGTAGGGGATACCTACGGGAAAAATGACCTTCCATAGGGGGAAAGTGGGGGGGGGGAGGGTTGATGATTTGTAGGGGATTTTGACAATTTTCAGAAATATTCTTAAATCCCTAAAGGATTTCAAAGAATTTCCTGATATATTCGTCCGTTTTGTCCATTTCCTGCGAAGAAATCATGATCCATCTATTGCATTGACTAAGATTATTTTGTAGGGGAAAACATACCTTCGTAGGGGAAAAGTGGATTTTTGTAGGGGGAAAACAAAGGTTCGTAGGGAAAGTTGGGTTATTGAGGCGTAGGGAAAAAGTGGTGTCTGTAGGAGAAAATATGCATGTGGCGTAGGGGGCAATTAAAATTTTGAGTGACAGCCGTGGTTGGTTATGTGAAGGTAAAGTCTTGATGCCAAGCATGAAGATTAGAAAATGTATTGGTGAAATTGGTGAGAACACTACAGTGTTTTATCAGAGGCTGGTCTCAAGACCAATTTCTAGTCGTCTTGAATTTGGTTGAGTCACCTGTACAAACCCTATGGAAAAGTTGTAATTTGGGGCGGCCTTGGTCTCGGTCTCGGTCTGAGTCACCTGTACAAACCCTATGGAAAAGTTGTAATTTGGGGCGGCCTTGGTCTCAGAACCTGTGGTCTTGAATACAACACTGTATCAATACATGTGTAGTTTTTTTTCAATACTTATTACATGTACTCCTGTCCTGTGATGTTGAAGTGTCATGGGATAATCTGGGTAAGGCCAGGGTACTCTATTTTCAAAGACAGTTTTTGTCGAGTACCCTGATCCTCATCTCTTACCCCAATCCTACATGTATATCAAAGTGAACTATTCTTTGCTCCATCTAGTAAAGGTTTTCAGAGTGTGCAGCTAAGTCAAAGATTCTACACTGCTTGGGATTTGGGTAAAAAACAAATAATAGTAAAATAAAATATGAAACAAATGATAGTCTCGAACTTAGACTGGGTTAAAGAAGACAATAAGCAGAGGGCATACCTGCGTCTTTCTTATCCTGACGTCGGCAGAGTTCATCTTGGAGCTTTCCTCCTGTTCAATGCTTTGTTCCATCACTGAAAGAATCAAGAGACACAGAGATACAACAGACAACATTAACTCTATGCCTGCGAGATTAATGTGCAATTCCCTTAAAGTTACTTCATGGCACATCCGGTTCCCATAAACAACCGGTTTACTATGTTGTAACATACACATACACATAAGTCGCTTGCCCAATGATACAACAGTAACAAAATGTGAGTTTGAGGCAATTTGGAAACTTCCTGTTTTATGAATCAAGTGTTTCAAGGCATAATAATAAGACACTCAATTGAAGAATTGCCATTTTACGACAGACACAG
>JZLH01S0106072.1:91575-102184 GCA_001188425.1 Eucidaris tribuloides | reverse complement strand
GGTTTTGTTAATGTGCTTGCCGCACACACAAAGCATGAAGGTAGGATAGAAAAGTTGGTTGCAAGGTTGGCACTCGTAGGGGAAACCATACCTAGGCAATTTTAGCCAAACGTAGTTGTAGGGGATAGCTACGGGAAAATGACGCTTCAGTAGGGGGGGGGGGAGGTTGATGATTTGTAGGGGATTTTGACAATTTTCAGAAATATGTCTTAAATCCCAAAGGATTTCAAAAATTTCCTATATGCGTCATTGTGTTGTATGGGTGGCCCCCAAATACCTGGTGGGCGTTACATTTTTCAGGTCCTCTTAACTTAATTGAACTTGATGGCATCAGAGCTATCCTTTATCCAATTATAATGAATTTGGGCTCATTCGCATTCTGCAGCAAATTTACTCTGCCTTTTGAATCTGACAAGCAATCTTGCAGTACACTTTGTTTAATTAGTGAAAAATGCAAAAATGTTAACGTGAGGTAAATCGGTGGATAAGCGGAGGAGGATAAGCGGAGAGGAGTGTGTACAATCCTATGGAAAATTGCAATTCCACCTGTACGTTCTTTTGTTTTTCCTTACTATTTGCAGAAGATAAGCTATCTTGGAGTTGATTGATATGCATCGACTAACTTGACACATTTTGTACTTCACAATTCTTCCAATCGTAAATGAAATGATTGTCTTCTAGGTCATTATTACTTTAATTCAAGACTGTGTAGCTTTGTGCTTGCCCAGTGACTTTGTACACATTATGAAGCCATATAGTACCCGCCATGTTAAGGACACACAAGTATGTTCACTTCAGGGCTACATTTTTGGTTGAAATCTTTAATACACTCTTACTGATCCATTTAATTAAAACATAATCTACTATCTAATCTCTCAAATTTGGTATTAGTTTAATAAATTGTTTGTTTAATTAGTCTAAGTTAGGTTTTTGTCAACAAATCCGCCACACAATTTTTAAACATAGTTTATGTCACAGCCGTGTATGCACTCCTCCTGAAAATCCAAAAAGTATAAAACGACTTAGCATTTATTTAAGCGGAAGAGGGTGCTTTTTCACACATAACAATCAATTTTGAGCCTGACTAATACTGACAAATGTAATGAGTTGTCATCAATATCATCAAAACTATTCGTTTTTGTGATATTACCCTTTTAATTTTTTTTTACACACCCTGTAATAGAAATTGACCTGGGGCAAATTCCTCCGAACGACATGTTACCAGGTGGAAAAATGTGAAAATCAAGGAAACAACTTTGTTTTACCCTGGAAGTATTAAGGAAGAGTCACATCAACATGACCTATGAAAAAAATATCGGCTCAAAGTGGAAAAGATATTTTTTGAGCTATTGGAAATAAAGTGATTATGTAAAGACATTGCAGTAAAATTCAGTTGTCTTTGCAGTTATTTTCTTGTTAATGTGAAAAATTGTCACTATAAAATGACTTTCAGGAAATTATTTCTATGGCCGAAATAAAGCTGAGACTGCATTTTAACATATCCCGCTGGATACGCAGAGAGAATGAAATCTTTCTGGAAAAATGGCTATTTCAATTTTGTCTGAATTTCCTCCTCGCTGGAAAGTGTATTCCGTAACGTTTTTGATATAAAAGTTTTTAACACAGTACACTATGTTTTTGGTCCAATTTTTTTCGAAATTCAATATGCAAAGCTCAAAATATGATATCACACAAATATCCAGAATTTTTTCAAGAATTGCAATTGTTCATCCCCAAAAAGCGTTACGGACATATACACAACCAACGCGTTACGGACATTACCAATTTGTTATCACAAGTGTAAAGCATGCATGATTACAGTCAAATACTTTGGGATTCAACACTGGTAATGTTGATATCTGCTTAAGTTGATATCCTGCGACATTTATATAACATTATGTAGCACAATGACTTCAGCAACAATGCACTATTTCACTTTGGATTTGACTAATCTTGACAGCTCTTGTCATGTACTTGTCAGTACTCCCACATGCATGCCCTCTCTGATCGTTTGCATGGCTCAAACACTGCAGCTGCTTATCAGCTGAGTAAGTGTACTCTTTTCAGTGTATGCGGAGAATAAAGGGGATGAGGAAGAGGAACAACCAAACTCCTGCTTTATAGCTTCCAATGGCGTCCTTTTTCATATAGGATATGTAAGACAAAACAATCTCGCAAGCTACTTTATTACGCATCAAGAAAGGTCTTGCTGATGGATGCAGTATGAAATTTCTGAAAAGACCAGGAATCCATGAAATTTCTTTGTGTACACAGCACAGCAAAGAAAAGGCAGAGTTATTTGTACCCTCTCCCACAAGGACAACAGGAAACACTTCTGTTTTCCAAGCTGATATGGAAGGCAGAATATGATAATGATTTTCTAAACCAACCTGTTCTGACACTTGTCCATAAATGTACGTCCTGAAAACACCAGAAAAGCACATCCTTTATTTGTGTAAAAAGACATATTGAACTTTTGTTGAACTATTATGCAGTTTGTTTTAATTAGAATAAAAAGCAGCTTATAGGCATATGGTTATGCTCAGTCATGGGTGTGAAGTCCAGCTGATATGAATTGAAAAGTGTTAATGTCCGTAACGCTTCGTAATGAACACATTTTTTCAATGATTACGCATTTGATCATCAATTACAAAAAGTCAGAACGGCTGATTTTACTTGTTATTTACAGCATCACCGATCGCATTGAGACATAAATTTAGCCTTTTAGATTCTACTATTGAAAAAAAGTCAACAAACAATAAAAGTAGTGGGGGTATACTCCCAAATACTCCTCGAAATTGGCAACTTCAAAGAATAAAAGATATATGAAAAGTGCTATGGCAACATTTTTTAAATGTCTATGGAGTAGCTATTCAACTGAGAGACCTAAATATTAATACAATCATTTGTGACCCCTACCACTTTATGAAAGTGGACAAATCTGTAATGTCCGTAACGCTTCTGTATGACACATTTTTTGATGATTACGCATTGATATCAATACAAAAAAGTCATAAAGGCTGATTGACTTGTTATTACAGATCACCGATGCCCATTGCCGACATAAATGTTTAGCCTTTTAGATTCTCCTATGAAAAAAAGCAACAAACTAATAAAGTATGGGGGGTATACCTCCAAAATACTCCTCAAATTGGCAACTTCAAAAAATAAAGATTCATGAAATGCTATGGCAACATTTTTAAATTCTATGGAGTACTATCAAACTGAAGAGAACAAAATATAATACAACATGTGACCCGCTACCAACTTTATGAAGTGGACAAATCTGTAATGTCCGTAACGCTTCTGTATTGACACATTTTTTATGATTACGCATTTGATCTCAATTACAAAAGTCAAACAAGGCTGGATTTAACATGTATTTACAGAATACCGATCCATTTGCAGACATAATTGAGCCTTTTTAGATTCTACTATGAAAAAAAGTCAACAAACTCAATAAAGTATGGGGTTTACCTCCCAACATACTCCCAAAAATTGGCACTTCAAAAATAAAAGATATCAATGAAGTGCTATGGCAACATTTTTAAATGTCTATGGAGTACTATCACAACTGAAAGAACTAAAATATTAATACAATCATGTGACCCCTACCACTTTATTAATAGTGGACAATCTGTAATGTCCGTATACTCGCTCAAATTTAATGTCCGTAACGCCACAATTAACTGGCCTGTAGAGGGAACATGATTCAATTGTTTCACTAAATTTAAACTTTATTCTTATTTAACAGTTCTCCTACCCTTCAATTTTTAGTAAATTGGTTTTAACTGTGTGCCCTTAAACTTCACAGAACTTTTCATATGAACATACAGGCACCTCCCCCCCCCTCAAAACAGCTGTGTCCAAGAAAATGTAATGTCGTAACGGCACACATTTTGTCCAGTAACGTAACCACACGAAAGTGATTGAAATGGATGGGAAACTTTCACTGTATATAAATTTAGGGCCATATGTGTTGATTCCATTTATGAGTTCATATTAAAATGGTTGTGTTATCCTAATGAACTTTTTGAAGTTGCAACAAATTGCTCTGAAAGTACTGTCCGATAACGCTGGAATGCCCCTTGGATGATTGAGTATACTCTGAAGTATAAACTTTCAGAAAATGTATACTTTTGTTGGTTTCTGATAAGTACTTTTTGAGTTATATTGGTTTAAATGCAAGAAGTGACAAAATTCATACTTTTGGTGCCTGTAACGCAAAGGGGTCCCACCATATGACACATGACCATATATTCGTCCGTTTTGTCCATCTCCTGCGAAGAAATCATGATCCATCTATTGCATTGACTAAGGTTATTTTGTAGGGGAAAACATACCTTCGTAGGGGAAAAGTGGATTTTTGTAGGGGGAAAACAAAGGTTCGTAGGGAAAGTTGGGTTATTGAGACGTAGGGAAAAAGTGGTGTCTGTAGGGGAAAATATGCATGTGGCGTAGGGGGAAATTAACATTTTGAGTGGCAGCCCTGGTTGGTTTTGTGAAGGTAAAGTCTTGGTGCCAAACATGGAGATTAGAAAATGTATTGGTGAAATTGGTGAGAACACTACAGTGTTTTATCAGAGGCTGGTCTCAAGACCAATTTCTAGTGGTCTTGATTTTGGTCGAGTCACCTGTACAAACCCTATGAAAAAGTTGTAATTTGGGGCGGCCTTGGTCTCAGAACCTGCGGTCTTGAATATAACACTGTAACAGTACATGTGTATTTTTTTTTCAATACTTATTACATGTACTCCTGTCCTGTGATGTTGAAGTGTCATGGGATAGTCTGGGTAAGGCCAGGGTACTCTATTTTCAAAGACAGTTTTTGTCGAGTACCCTGATCCTCATCTCTTACCCCAATCCCACATGTATATCAAAGTGAACTATTCTTTGCTCCATCTAGTAAAAGTTTTCAGAGTGTGCAGCTAAGTCAAAGATTCTACACACTGCTTGGGATTTGGGTAAAAAACAAATAATAGTAAAATAAAATATGAAACAAATGATAGTCTCAAACTTAGACTGGGTTAAAGAGGAGAGATAATTCACACTGTTTTCTGCTAGCTGAAGGCCATTTGGCAATGGTCGCACTTTAATTTATTTAAGCTCAATACAAGCTTTGATTAGGCAGGAAGCTGGGAATATGTGTTCATAATGATACAGCAGTGTTGTGTCGAGGCGGCTGTCCAAGCCAAGGCCAAGCCAAGGCCAAGCCGGATCAACACGTAGGACAAAGACATGGCCAAGGCCGGATGCCTCGAGGACAAAGGACAAGGCCAAGACCGACCCACCCGAGGAACAATTGATGAGGTGAGGGAATTAGATAAGTGTGACTGGTTACATTTATGAGTGGATTTAGAGCGCGCCTCCCAGGATTGAGTTGCAATTTGAGTGGTTGGCAAATGCGTGACCACACTCTTTAAACCCTGATGTCAACTCAAAATGTACGCATGTATGATTTTTGACTTTCAAGCGTCTACGAAATGTGACATCTGCGTTTACCACTAACATGGACTCTGCATGTACCTGGCTGCTCTACAAGCATGGCCATCGTCCCATGAACATGTCATGTAGTTCTCTGATGCTGTCTCCCAATTTTGATGATGTCGTTGTGTCGTGCCTTCGATGTCACGCAGTGTCTGTTTGGCCTGTTGTGGTCCCATTTAATCTGGTGCAAGAAGCAAAAATGACAAAAGTGATAAAAAAAAATCAGTGCTCTAGAAATTGGGGCCTAAAATGGCAAACATTAGACAGGAAGCCCATCAGACTGAACTAGGATAAATCTGAACATAAATAAAAACACCATACAATATTCCAAAAATGATGATGAACAGGATGATAAAATACGCTACAGTGTATCAGAATGTGCCAATACATATCAATCAATTTTGCAGTATTACATAATAAACATTGCATTGCAACAAACCTAGGTTCAAATTACATAAAAAACCTAAGAAATATCACTGAATTATTATAATTATCACTAAATAATCCACTAATTAATTATGCCTGCCCCATCACATCGTCTGACTTATTGTCATAATATGCCATTACCATGCAACACAATTTCCAACATATTTGAACAATGTTGCTTGCACATCTTCACCCCAAGAACAATGTGTAGCCAAATTTCAGTGGGCATTGGTTCAAAACTGAGAAGTGTTTGATTCCAGCAAGATTTACAATAGATATGCCGATTCCTATATACCCGCTATTCAAACTATCTCGATTTGGCAAGGTATAAATTACCAGAACTGAAAATGACAATTCAAGAAGGTTAACTCAATACTGCTAGTTTTCATGTAGATTAGGTTCCCAGGTAGATTACAAGGTTTTAGAATCACCACAAATGATACACCACAATGCTTCATGGTTTTTCTGTACGAACATATGCCTACCCTTTTTTTCATCAAAGCTCCATTACATCTCTTGTCCTCTTTTCTCCCCCAGCTAACCATTCCGCACCCTACCCCCCACCCCCAAAAAGAGAAAATATGAATTGGATTGAAGATCAATAATATTGCCGTGATGTAACTACTGCAGCAAGTATCACATTTAGAAAGCTTTCACAAGGGGTATTCTGGCCCTAATCTGCTGAACTCCCCAAATTTTTTATTATTTATTTATTTATTTATTTATTTATTATTATTATGTATATTTATTTTTTTTTTTTTTTTTTTTTTTTGGGGGGGGGGGGGTGCAGATAACCTCTTGTAATTTGAAAGGACGTGTTCTTGTGTACTCCCCCTTGATGTAAAATATGGCTGGGTTGCACTCCACACTGTCTTCGCAGTTCTTCAATCTGGGTGGATTTACCAGCTATAGAAGAAGGTTGAGACGAAATACACAGAATTAAATATGGAACAGGTAAAAATTGACAGATTGCCTCACAAACTTTACACAGTTATTAGATAATATGCGAATGTAATATTTTCCCCTTGCTCCCGCCCCCCCCTTTCCTCATGGGGCCATTGTTTACCGGACCCTGGTGACCTGTCATTAACATCTAAAATTATTCACATGTTGCAGTGCAACAACACACATTATTACACATACAAACCTTTCTGTTTGATACAATAAAACGCTTGTGATTAATTTTTCTCATTCTAGGGTTTGCTTTGACAGCATCCAATAATGTTAGCATATTACTGTCGCTATTTTACTTTTACATTACACCATGATCAATGGAGAAAAAGAGTGTGATTATTGTTACATAATTCAACTCTGAGGCACAATAACGCACTCTCTATGCATTAGCGCGAGTGCGCACAGTCGTATTTTCGCACGATGAAAGTGCCATGAAAGTGCACGTGAAGTACAGAAGAGTCGATAGAAGTGTGTGAGTTTGAATGTGCAATACAGGAGCTAGCTTCCATGCATTTATCGATAAAATTGCAAAATTACATATTTATTCTGCAACGATTTCCCAAAAATTTTTGTATGAATAATAATAATAATTGGATTTCTTTGCGGGTAATATCGAAAATATGTGCAATCATCAGCTTAAATATCACTCATCTTTGACTCATGCAAAAGACCAATGTTTTTCAGATCAGACTTGCTCCATGTATCTCAGAATTGTTTAACACCTATATAAACCAGCAAAGAATGCTTGCGTCAAGTAAAGTGCCGTTATTACAGGTCCCACACACTGTGACACAAGTAATATGGGAAAAGACTCATTTTTCATATGCACCCACTGCTCATGGAATAATCTGCTGGAATAGTCTTACGTGAATATAGCAAACATACGAAAGAGTTAGAAAAATAGTTTGAAAAGACATTATCAAGAAAACAAAAAAAAAAAAATTTATTTGCTTGGTAACATTTCACCAATTATGAACGCCAGTGCATCAATCTCACTCTCTTTTGGATCTCCTGTTCTAAAAGGCGCTTTTAATGCAATTCGCTGCAGTCGTGAGTCACTCGCGAGGTCAACGCAGGTCCGCAACCATGGTAAGTGGTTGCACGGGATGCTGAGCACGGCGGTAATGAACACTGAACAGCCGTGACAGATTTCGTATGGGGCCAGTCGTATCATGTACGGAAAATTGTTATTCACGAGTAATTATCCGGAAACAGACAAAAGTAAGAATTTCAGGTCTGGAGTGTGTTCCAGACAACTTATCCTTTAAGAAAGTAGCTCTTTTGCTTATTGTTTGATACTTGTGTTTGAGGGAAAATTTCCAGCAGTCTAATAGCAAAGTTTTCAACCGTGTTACACAGTGCGATACTACATGTGAAAGTTTACCGCACATCGAAACGCCAGGTTTTGTAAGTCGGTATGTTTCTACCTTCGAATCAAAAATAAACTGCAACTGTGGCTCTCACTGGTATGTTGACACGCCTGCTGCAAGCAGTTGACCATATCTTCAGCTTTATTTGATGAAAATTTGATAAATTTTTGGTTCTGTACTGCGGTCTCTGAGCGATTCGGTAAACTGTATGAGTGATACGTTTTACGGAAAGTGCGTGAACGCGATCGTCAAGGTAAGTGAAGCTGACCAGAGGTCAGTTACGTCACACTTGGGCAGGCGAATTTTGCCTACGTGATTAATGTGCTATACAAAATATAGTTTCATATTATTATATTATTATTATGCATGATTTCGAATGCAATACTATCCATTATACGGACACTCAAGTGAATCCAATATTATAGTAAAATATTCACATGGTGTATTTTTATATATGGATAGACATTTGGGACTGTGCCCCGGCTGCCCTAGGGGGAAGAATGTACTATTTGAGGAGCATTTGGCTCATGTGACATAAAATCCCATATTATGCCCATCGTTTTGCCACAGCACAGTCCCTTGCCTAAAAAATTATCAGTGCTGTAGCGTGATGCCTGGCTATCTTTCGCAAATATGAGGTCGCAAAAGCTGTGGGTAAGCGGGAATTACAGGGTATAGAATATACAGTACATAAATCAGTTCTTAATGACAAAAAGCTACAAGTTTGATGAAAAATACTTACTGATTTCCAGTTGCCTGGATACCGGCCCTTGCACCTGCTCTCTATATGTCCGGTCTGTGTGCTGTTGTAGTCTGTCATAACCATCCAGCAAATTTAAACGTGATAACGTGAATGCTTTGAAAAATAAAGAAAAAAAAACACGGACAGAAGTAAAGAATTAAGACAGATATTATGCCAGTAAATTCACATTTCATTTGTTTCAATGAGTGTATATCTATGCGGAAATTTGCTAACTTATTAAAATCCTCACTAATTCTTTGAACTCCTGAAATATTTTGTTGCTTGTTAGCTTTATCAACAAAATCCTAATCTCAAATAACATTCAATTTAATAATCGACCTCTCACCTTTCAGAGATGAATGACTTTCAATACTGCAAATTTCTTTTTACTTTGGGCCTACATGTACGTTCATGTTGCATGTATTATTAATATCACTACACTTATTGCTGTCATTCCAACAAATGTAATTACACAAATATTATGCGCAGTGTCTGCTTTAATAATCAATCTAAAGTATACCTGCATGCAGGGTTCTTGTTAATGTGCTTGCCGCACACACAAAGCATCGAAGGCAAGGATTAGAAAAAGTTGGTTGCAAGGTTGGCACTCGTAAGGGGAAATTCCTACCACTAGCGCATTTTAGCCAAACGTAGTTGTTAGGGGATACCTAGGGGAAAAATGACCTTCATAGGTGGGAAAGTGGGGGGGGGGGGAGGGTTGATGATTTGTAGGGGATTTTGACAATTTTTCAGAAATATTCTTAATCCCTAAAGGATTTCAAGAAATTTCCTGATATATTCGTCCGTTTTGTCCATTTCCTGCGAAGAAATCATGATCATCTATTGCATTGACTAAGATTATTTTGTTGCGGGAAAACATACCTCGTAGGGGAAAAGTGGATTTTTGTAGGGGGAAACAAAGGTTCGTAGGGAAAGTTGGGTTATTGAGGCGTAAAGGAAAAAGTGGTGTCTGTAGGAAGAAAATATGCATGTGGCGTAGGGGCAATTAAAATTTTTGAGTGACAGCCGTGTTGGTTATGTGAAGGTAAAGTCTTGATGCCAAGCATGAGATTAGAAATGTATTGGTGAAATTGCGTGAGAACATACAGTGTTTTATCAGAGGCTGTCTTAAGACATTTCTAGTCGTCTTGATTTGGTGAGTCACCTGTACAACCTATGGAAAAGTGTAATTTGGGGCGGCCTTGGTCTCGGTCTCGTTGAGTCACCTGTACAAACCCTATGGAAAAGTTGTAATTTGGGGCGGCCTTGGTCTCAGAACCTGTGGTCTTGAATACAACACTGTACAATACATGTGTAGTTTTTTTTAATACTTATTACATGTACTCCTGTCCTGTGATGTTGAAGTGTCATGGGATAATGCTGGGTAAGGCCAGGGTACTCTATTTTCAAGACAGTTTTTGTCGAGTACCCTGATCCTCATCTCTTACCACCAATCCTACATGTATATCAAAGTGAACTATTCTTTGCTCCATCTAGTAAAGGTTTTCAGAGTGTGCAGCTAAGTCAAAGATTCTACACTGCTTGGGATTTGGGTAAAAAACAAATAATAGTAAAATAAAATATGAAACAAATGATAGTCTCGAACTTAGACTGGGGTTAAAGAAGACAA
>JZLH01S0106060.1:19928-34696 GCA_001188425.1 Eucidaris tribuloides | reverse complement strand
CCGCCGCAAAGAATTGTGGTTGTTTTTTTTATTGGCGAATCATGTGCTGCAATCGAATTGCCCAGCCATCGCGCACAACGCACGGCGTGACATAGCGCGCGCTGTTTCTCACTGATGGAATCTTTGGGACTGCGCTAGTCTTTATCCCTTCATATTTTACATCCCTCCTTTCAGCTTTCTCCACTCTAGAATTAAATCTTGTTGACAGCTTAAAACCGAAGCTTGCATTCCTAATTAGATTTCTCGCATGCTACGGTTATCACAAATAAGGTTCGAAAATTGGAAAATATGTCTCTAACACTAACAGTCAAATCCAATTTTTGTTTCGTGGGCTACAGAACATCCAATTTATCGATGATGTTATGTGATTATTGTATTGGAGAATCATGGCATGAAATTTATTGCAAGCATTTTCTGGTATCTGTTCCTTGAGTTTATCATTTATTTTGTCATTACATATCTAGAATTAAATGCATCATTACTTGAGTACCATTCTAGACATCAAAACAAAGAGACATAAAAAGAAAGACTGATACAATTGAGATACATGTAAGATGACATTCTACAAATTCACTATGTTACTTTTATAATAAAAGTAACACAGTGAATTTATTAAAAGTGAGCAAAATATTTCAATGGTGTTGCTGTAGCATATCAAAATAGGTGCACAGTGAGGGGAAAAAACAACACAAAACCACTGCTGCTGGGATATCAGAAACAAAAAGATCAAAATGAAAAGCCTTCCTGTCTTAAGTTAACAAATTATCCACGTTCTTCAGTGGTTAAGTGTCATACCGCGCCGAATATTTGAATTATTTAGATGCGGCAGGCCGAAAATTTCATCAAGTCTGTGTTATGACAAGCCTCTAGGTCAACACGACCTGGGGCAAGGATCTGACGGAGGATTCGGACCAAACACGGCATTAAAACATCACAATGCATGTAATGAGCTAACGATCCGAGAAGGGATCACCAAGAGCCGAGAACAGGTGCAATGCTCGAAATATACGACTTTCGTGAATCTTGCGGATGAATGGTGAGGTATTCAGTCCGATCGCACGTGGAAAGTATGCCTTGCATGGACTCTGGTAATACTAGCAATGTAAAACTCTGGGTAGCATCAGTCTCTTTATCAAAATAATGATGAAAGATTAACCTTACAACTGCATGCATACTGCACATTCAATGTGTTCATTCTTTTACTATTTTACAACATTTTTTTTTTTTGTGGCTGTTGCAGTCAGGTACGATACATGTAGAAGAGAGAAAATCTACTTACATGTAAATATGTTTTGTGGTTTCTTTATCAAACTTCTACCTACATGTATTGTACAGAAATATTAGCCACAAAACTTCCCATACCTTGACCGACTATTCCTACCCAATAAAGTGCACTCAGGTTTCATGACATTTTCCTGCCAAAATTCATTTTAATAAAAGTTTTCACCTAAGCTGAATCAGCACAAGTGTACAATTTCATGATTACAAAACAGAGGAGAATACCGACTTCATGGTAATGTATATTTCATGCTTTTCATTCACGATATTACAGAAATAGTAATATTACTGCTAAAGTGCTAATGGTAATAGCAAAAGACGAAAATAATTAAAGAATACGTTTATTAATGTCAGTTTGGATAAAATTTCATCTGGCTTGGTAAATATTACAAAACTCACTTGATACATTTCATAAAAAGGTTTTGGTTTCAATAATCATGGATTCTGGGCAGGTTGGAAGACATCCTGAATGGATAAAGTATCGGCAGATTTGCTACTTGATCCAAGTTTAGTGTTTACACACCACAGACGGAATACAAATCGTGTGTGAGTGACACAAACAAATGAGATGGAGAAAACCCAGTGGTTCACAGACACAAGAGACCCATTCATACTAGTTCCCTACGGCACATGTTTTGCACGGTGTACTGTATTCACATTACAAATCTTCCTAATGAGTTTTTTGTATTACTTCTTGTTCTCTTCATTTTATTTCTTCTTCCTTTCCTTCTTCTTTTCCTTCTTCTTCTCCACTCCTTCTTTCCTCTTCTTCTTTTTATTTGTCTTCTTCATCTTTTTCTTCTTTTCCTCTTCCTTTCCCTTTTCTGCTTATTATCTTCTTACTTTGAATTTTCTTTATCTGAACTTCTGTTCTTTTTTCTTTTTCTGTTTTCTTCTCCTCCCCCTTTGGCATCATTATTCATTATCTATTTCATCTCTTCCTCCTTTAATTTCTGGTATATGAGCAAATTTTATCACAAAATTGACAATACCACTGTTGAATTTCTTGTTCACACTGAAATTTTAATCTGGGATAATGGTAGTATGAGCTGATCTTGTCTTTGCTTTCTTTGTTTTTTCCTGTCTCTCTTCAGTCTAGATTCATTCTGTCTTTCACTCCTTCATTTGTTTTTATCTATGTTTTTCCCTTCATCTTGCAGCTAACTTGCAACAGATATTTCAAATGGTGTTGCATAATTTGTATTCAGGCTTGGTCTTAACTCTACAATGTGTGTTCCATCTTAGGGACAAGTTGAACACAGATCCTGCATCTCAAACAACTCCCATAGCCTCCTCACTGTTATAGACCCACCTCACTACAAGCTGGTTAATACCTGACCTGGTTTGGTAAACACAGAGAAACTGAAAGAGTTTTCTGCAGTAGCATCTCATAAGTGCAGTCAGGAAGACCAAATGCCCCCCCCCCCCAAAAAAAAAAAAAAAGGTCAAGCCCAATCCAAAAAAAAAAAATCAAATTAAAGAAAAAAAGATTTTAAAAAATATTTCAGTGAAATGAACAAAGGAAAGGTAGAACTTTGGCCTATACTGTAGGTCACCAAGACATTCTTAAAACTACCCCTACCCATGTTCTGCCAACAACAACCCCCCCTGCCCCAACTGAAAATTCCTGGATACACCACTGGGCCATCTGTTTCAGTAATCTTGAGATTATGGATTCTGATCATAAATACATTGAAGGAAACGTGAGTAGAAGAGCTATTCACTTGTTTCTCTCATTTCTAGCTACTCGATCCTAAATCGGGGCTTAGGATCTGCATATTTACCATATTCCTTGTTACAGGCAATGCATAAAGATGTGACGAGAATACACGTCTCTCTCACAATTATTGCTTCGCAAGCAATGTTGCAATTTTGTAGGATTCACCCAGTAGGATTATTACACACAACTAACACCAAATAATTTACAATGCCCAATACTTCAAAAATCATTAGAACTTTATTATTTTTGTTCCAGTTTTTACAACACTAGTTTTTTTTTATGGATGTGGCATTTGTTATCACAAAGCACTCTTTCAAATTTTTTTTGACAAAATTTCTTCAGCTTCAAGCATTCTGCCCGCCACTCATTACAGTTTGATAGCAGAGTATTATTACTAACAGAAAAGGCAAATGGAAAGATCTGCAAAGGGGCACTACTATATTTTGCAAAATGCTCTCAGTACATGTACTGGACATATCTATAGGTCATAAATTACTAGAATAATGTCAGCTCCAAGACAAGTTTCTCAAAAACAAAAATGTCTAGCAGGAATTTTTCTTTTCTCAATGTATATTTCGTCACACATTCATCACATTTTGCAGATTTACTGCAGGGCACATAAACACAACGTCCCGGGCGACATTCTGAGATTGTGATTTATCAGCTCGCGTGCACAGAAAATTACAAAAGAAACCGTCCAAACGACACGTACGTAATTCATTACAGTAATAACCGGATGATGTAGCGTGGCTGTTAATGTGAATCAAACTATCAATGGCTGCCGGCAAACCAATCCATTTATTCTTATCAAGTCTACGGGCTTTGACAAATTCTGCACAGAGGTGTGATTTGATTTCTTTTAAAAGTCAAAAATAAAAAGCCTATGGCACAAACATAAAGATAATTTTGCCATGGCTGGAGAAACATAGAAGACTGTGCTATACATGATATAAGCATAGCTCTGGATAAAATAAAATACAAAAACAAAAATTGAGAGATAGAACGAGAAAGAACATAAAATGAGTCTTCATAAACTATAACGAATATGAATTCACACAACAAAACAGTGATGTGAATGTACAATTTTTGCACATAAACTTCTTTTGATGTGTGTACAGGTGTATGCCGTTTTGAAGCATTCAGTTTATAAGTAGAATTATTGCATGGCATATATTACAAGTGTCTTATCCTCATTGCATCTAATGCTACAGAGTCTATTTCAAATCAAATTGTTGCAACTTATTCTGCCAATATCTCATCAAACAAAATTCCTGTACCTAAATTTCATCGCCCAAAAAATTCAGGATACTTGACCAGCCAATTGACAGTTATAATGCCAGAATTGCCACCATCTTTATTCTTGTTTATTCTGATAAGTAAACACCTTTCTGTTTTTCTTGATAATTCATCGATCCCTCCATCCATCCCTTCATTCATTCTATTCATCCATCTCTTTGTTTGATCATTATCCCATTTATTCCACATCTTCAAACAATTCATCTTTCTATATTCAGTCATTCAAACATCATTATATTTCTATTAGCAGTGATCCAGCAAGGCATGCATCCACTTGTTTATTCAGTCATCTATCATTTTGTCAATACATGTAATTTCACATTATTTGATCAACTGGACAATCAATTACTCATCCAAAACTTAGGCAAAAAGATTCTGCAAAAAGCAGCTACCTCCATCCCCCCCCCCCAACCCACCCAAAAATCAATCATTCAATCAATCTATCAAGCCATCAGAATACAGGGGGGAAAGAAAGAAAGGAGGAAAATGGTTTAAAATATATTTTCTGTTGTATCTCTGTCCCAGTATATCACATAACATGTAAGGTATGGAGAATAAGCTGTATTTCATTGCTTTCTTTCATTTCATGAAAATATTGAAAAGGATATTTTGTGTGTAAAAACAATTCAGTTTGCTTTTCGTTTTAGTTTGCAACCATGATATAAGTGTAGGATAAGCTACCTGCCCATTAGTAACCCCCCCCCCCCCCGGTCCTTCTTTTTGGCACCCTTATTAATCATTCTACATATTAATCCATCAATATTCTCCCCTCTTATTCACTGATTCCATTATGTTGATAGTTGTGTACTTACTGGATCACTTAGCATAGACCGGGCATGTGCGACAGCAGCGAAGAAGGCAAAAAGATTGAAGAGAGACCCGTGGATGATAGTGTACGGCCGGACACCAGCCGGTAATAATAAGACGACGTTGACAGCAAACTGGCCATACCCAATTAGAAGATATGTCATTACAGCGCAAATGATTCCACAAGGATCCTGCAAACATGCAGAGAAAAAGAAATTAAGCAATGCAAATGATGTTACATCACTGTGAAATTTGAATTACAGACAATGTTTTCATGTCAAACCTGCTACAGCGACCACCTGTATAGAAAGACCAATTTTCCATAAAGACTGCAATTTTTGTTTTCCTTGAAACTGTTTCTCATTGAAATGTGTATTACCTGTGCATAAAGACCACCAGCTCATAAAGACCCCTTTTCTTGTCTCCCTTGTGTGGTCTTTAAATACAGGTTTCACTGTAGTAGATCACTACAGGTATCACAAACTTACACTGCACAGTGATCAAACTATTCAGGAAATGTTATGAAATTTAACTGTAAAAGCAAAATACTGTTTTTAATGTCCACTGTCAGAGCATGGACTCTATGTTGTCAGAGCAAAATTTAACCACAGACTGATTCCTTCCTTCTCCTCCACTCACACACACTCACAACAGCTATTAGCAATGTGGGAAATATGGTGTCCCTTTTTTATCATTTCAGTAAGAAGAGTCAAAGACATCTTTTTCCCCATTCTCTTCAATTCAATCGAAAAATGCTGCCAGTATCAACCATTAAAAATATCAATTACCACCGAAAAATACATGTTGTTAATTGTCCAATGATACTTTTTACCAAGATTAATTCCTTAATAGTGACACCTTATACACACATGTTGTATGCTGTAAAACGATTGCATGCGTGTATGAAGTAACTCAAGGTTTATACGCTGATAGTGATGCAAAATAAATACACCTACATCTGGAACACCATGCGGTATACCGTGTACGCATGTATGCAAACTCAAATAACGTGTGGCACATGTATCTTACGGTGAATGCCAGGTTTGCTCAACATGACAATCTGTTCAATTAGCGGAGACCCATACACGTATCTCATCCATCATCAAAATTACGAACAGCACCGAGAAATGCACACATACCTGTGTGCCACCGGCAACACTCTCACATTATTTGAAGAGATCCCTTCTTCACAAACTATACGCAACCCACTCAATATGTATAGTCTTGCATCTATATTTTTTCCCCATGAGCAAAAACTACTCTGTTAACTTAGTTGTTGTCAGTTCTTTTATGAACTGGACTGAAAAATATCAGTTCTAAAAATTGAACTCCCAATGCTGGACTTTTTCACAGTACCTTCTGTCATACTTTCTGTATGATAAAATTGTATTGTAGACAAGGAAAATTCAGGCATTTACTATGAGATCTGATAGTGTCCAATATATATCACACTTTTCATCTTTTAACTTGAACAGACCTTTACTATGGATTACATAAAACAAATATAACTATGGTTAATTAATATACTGCCTCATCACTTTAAAAAGTCTATCTTAGATGACCTTAATCATATCGCTAAGTATTTAATATTTTATACTTACATTTAAATATACACACATACAAAACATCTTTGTTCCATAAATCAAATTTGTCAGATATCTGAATTGTTCATCCTTATGAACTGACATAGAAAAAACAACAGGAAAGTTGTACTTTATGGAGCAACGAATAGAATGCAAGATTGCATTTCAAGCTAAATATGCTAAGTTAGTTGACGACCAAGGTAACAACAAACAGGGCACAGTGTACACAAGCGTGTAACTAATCCAAAAGACTTTCATCAGTCGGCTTGTAATGATAACAAGTGGCTTATCAAAGCTTCAACCATCTAGAGCAAGCTTTCGTCCACTCCTGTGGCAATTCATTTGAGTCCGTGGAGAGAGGATGTATTAAAGCTTGAAAGCTTGATATGTTAACACGAGGTTGATTGAAGTGATAACCTTCTTTCTTGAATTGATTTGGTTTGGGGATGGAGAGATCTCATTTGCTGAATGTAGTCATACCATGTACCAATAAGAATGTGGGTACTTCCCCAGTTTTTTAGACAGATTGAAGCTGAAATACTTCTTGCATAACTGCCCCTGAGATCTACACCCTCTAAAAAAGTAAACTGATGAAGGCTTATATGGTCATGTGTTGTATGGTGGGACCCCCAAATACCTGGTGGCGTTACATTTTTCAGTCCTCTTCTTAATTGAACTTGATGCATCAGAGCTATCCTTCGTCCAGTTATAATGATTTTGGGCTCATTCTGCAGGAAAATTACTCTGCTTTTGAAATCTGATAAGCAATCTTGCATTACACTTTGTTTCATTAGTGAAAAATGCAAAAATGTTAACGAGGGTAAATCTGGTGGATAAGCGGAGGAGGAGTGTGTACAATTCTGGAAAATGCATGTCACTTACTTTGGTTTATTATTTGCAAGCAGAATTAACTGTAAGCTATCTTGGAGTTATGATATACATCTGACTAACTTGACACATGTTGTACTTCACAATTCTCAATAGTAAAACGAAATTAATTGTCTTCAAGGTCATTAATTACTTAATTAATGATTGGTGTAGCTTGTGCTTGCCATTGACTTGTACACATTATGAAGCATGATAGTACTGCATATAAGGACACACAAGTATGCTCACTTCAGGGCTACATTTTGGATGAAATTTACTCTACTGATCCAGTTATCAAACAATAATCTACTATTTAATCTCTAAAATTTGTTAGTTAGGTTTAATAAATTGTTTGTTTAATTAGTTTAATTAATGTTTTTGTAACAAATTGCAATACAATTTCAAACATATTTTGTCACAATCTGTATTACTCCATCTGAAAATCGAAAAGTAGTAAAACCATACATTTTCTTAAAGCTAAAAGTGTGCTTTTTCACAACATAACATCAATTTTGAACCATGACTTAATACAGACAAGTGTAATGAGTTGTCATCAATATCACAAAAATAAACATTTTTTTGTGATATTTCCCTTCAATTTTTTTACACACCCTGTATAGCAACTTGACCTTGGATGATTGACATTATCTGAAGTATAAGCTGTCAGAAAATGTATACTTTTGTTGCCTTCTGATAAGTACTTTTTGAGTTATATTGGTTTAAATGCAAGAAGTGACAAAAATCATAATTTTGGTGCCTGTAACGCAAAGGGGTCCCACCATACGACACACGACCATATATAGAAATTCAAATTTGAATATAAGATCTTTTTTTCATTATCAAAAAAGAATGCACACATACTTGTAAGTTGGAAAAGTGGATACTAGATTTGATAGCATTTGAATCGATTTATCCTTTAGGTTGTATTGTCATCCAAGACATCAGAAAATAACACCTATAACATACATGTACACTGCAAGTAGTTAAAGATTGTGTCAGGGATGTGCAAGTCCATTACTTCCCTTCATTATCAATACCAAACGGTAGTTTAGTACAAATGGTGTGTTGAAAGTCTAAGATCCATACGTCATGAATTTGTTGTTTTATGAGAAAAACTAATAATGACATGTTACCAGAATGTTGTTCTTTCTGTGAGTTTCAATTTTGCTCAAATTGCGAATCGCGGTTACTGTGCACCGTAGCAAGACCAGCGCAGCCCTCTGATTGGTTAACGGTTATCCCCTGCGCGACCTTTGGCTAACGGCTGATCGGACCATTTTGGAACGGCACGTGCACGTTTGACGTCACAGATTTTTTGAATTTGCTCCTGAGCAATTGGAAAAAGGATGAAGTTTAACCGTCCAGATTTTCACCAAAACTCAATATTTTACCCCAAGTCTCTATGAGAGGTGTTTATTTATATTCATCTTCACATTGGATATGATTTCAGCTGATTTCATTCATTTAGATGTTTTTTGACGTGCAAATCAATAACACAATCTTCAAGAATGACATGAATTTTAAAATAATTAGCAGGCAGATAATCACTATTTCTTTTGCCAAAAATGTTGGGGTCCATTGATATTTTTGATTTTTCAATTAATTTGTCAAATTTACAAGCATTTCATGGCATTAATAATATTGGTCTATCCAAATACCTGTACGTAAAATATTCATTTTTCACCAAATGAGGTTGGTTTACACCAGTACACAATGCCGTTTTATATCACAACATCCTGACTGCTATCATTGAAAGGAGGCAACTTGTCGAAATGTCCCAATTAAAATAGCCAGAGTGAGGAGGAACCAGATTAAAGTCTGCCAGATTGCATCATCCCTAGGGTGTCTTGATGGAGGATTTCATTAAACACAAGGCCTGGGACCGCTGCATAATTTACAATGTAGGTAGCCTGCTACTGACTACAGGCACATACACATACTGTAAAATTGTCTCTTTGTAAAAATAGTCTCATTGCAAAACTGCTAATTGTTCAACTAAGTTTGAGGTGTTGCAATATTTAATTTTGAATACAATCTGGTAAATACAACAGTAGGTGGGTTAATGGCACATTTATGAAGTGACTAGTCAGTCTGAAATGAAGAATACTGACCATACCTGTAGTTTAGTGTAATATTGCTGCCAACTATTCCAGGATAAATATAGAATCTTAGTCAGACTACAGAAAATACAGCTGACATAAACCATGATTTCATTTTTCATATTTTTTTTAATCTTATAATACTGCATGTATTGGCACTGAAAGTGCATGGGATATCAAAAGAATTATCTCCAAAGTGGTGCCCATAATTGACAGTGCTACAGTTCATATCACTGGTAAATGAAACTGTCAGCATATTATTTCTACCGAAAACCTACAGCAACTACACTCATCCTTTTGTTTTAACAATATATCTGCTTTATATGTGCATCTACAGAAACAAAAACACAATCATGAAGATTGGGCACTGAAAGAGATTTAAGTATACATTCACTTTTTTATTAGGCACAGTACTTTGTTTATATAGGCCTACATTTGTGCAGCATGCAATAATTATGAAACTAGTATGTGGGCATCTACATTATATGTCAGCTTATATTTCACTACTGTAGCTCTCTACATTGTTCCAAGATGTGGCAAATCTCGTTTATGTTCATATCTCACCAACACGGCCACTGTCAACATGCCATGTAAAGAAACACCAAGAGGATCGGAGTTCATCCTCGCATGTTGACAAAGGGAAGTATTTACTCCGGGCATGGCCCAGATGAGACGTAGGCGATGAGCAACGCGAGCAAACAATCAAAAGAAAAGAATCGTACAGGTTTTATCCTCATATTATTTTTTCTTCTCCCGAAATTACTGGCCGTGAAACGCACTTTGATGGTCACGAAATGTACATTGTAAGCATAGAATTAGATAGAATACTTCAAATATTTTGTGATTGTCGTAGTACGTCAGAATGAATTACATTCGAGTTTACATTCAGCCGACGCTGACGTCGACAGCATCATCCGCGGAGACACACCAGGAGAATTGGGGCTCATCCTCCCATGTTGACAAGGAGGAGTATTTACCCTTGTCGTCCTGGGTTTAAGATGCAGCTGATGAGACAAGCACGGTACAGCTTGCAAAATGTGATCAATTGGATCTTACACAGGGATACATGTTTAGAAGAAGATCTCCTACTTCAAGCTTTCAACAAGTTCATAAAGAAAGCAATTTTGCACTAGTTTAGCACATTTTCCATATGAATTCATGACTTCATGTAATTATTCATTTCCTGAGAGCATATTTATTACATTTCCTGCTATGATTTTGCAAAGCACACTGGATTTAAAGCCAAGTGACAGTAAAGATGTTACTCTTTCGAAGTGTGCATGGAAGTAATTGAAGGCTTAGATCATGTTAACCCTTGAACAGCAATACTGTTTCTCACATGCAAAGTTGATGGCAATTTTGTCAGATTGGTACTGACAGGGTTAATTTTTATGTCAGTTGCAAAATGCACTTTCACAGTTTCAAGTTGATACTAAAATTTTAACAGTTTAATGAAATTTCTAACTTGTGTTTAAGCGCTATAAAGATGGACTTACAATACAAACTGACAGAACTTAATGATAGGATCAGTAACCTGTTGGGGATTTGATTTTGCTATAACACACATTTTCCATAGACCCCAACACGATTTAACTTGTATTTAGTCTCCAGTGGGTTAAACATTAAATTCATAATTTTCCTACAGACTGGATTTAGAAATTTTAACAGAAATGTAAATCAAAATGTCAACTCGTAACTCTCCACAAACTTATCAAATGCAATGAATTTTAAAGGTGGCGAATATTGCAAAGATTATTAGGGTACTTGCAGATATGTTAGCTATGTTAGCTACATAATCTTCCACGCTCCAAGTGTCTTTGATGAGGTCTAAAAATGAAGCCCTGAAATAAATTGTATTTCAAAATGATTACTTAGTGCTTTAAAAAGTGAAAATCGTAAGTTGACCGGATTCACCTGTCCATTTCCTCCCATAGACTTACTGTGTGTAGATCTAGGCTATTTTTTACTCGCCCCGAGTAGTAATTGTACCTTGCCAGTGGCAGCATAAATTTCCAAACTTTTGTATTCCAGGGTGTTTATTTGTCAAGTTGGACACTACTACATGTATGTAGCTCAGATAGCAAAGTTTGACATTTTTTTAATTTGAAGCTCCACAATGTTAGCTAGTGTCTTTAACTTTGCTTGATGTGTTGTTAATATCAAGTAATATCTTATTAACATGGATGATGGAGCCATGCTGGCACAATGTATTGCAACATTTTCAAAGATAATGTACATGTATGTACATGTATGCAGAAAAATATAACAGCAGGCCTGATAAAAAGAAAAAAATACCTACCAGGTCTTTCTTCACCTACATGTACATGTACAGTCATAGTCAGTATGCATAGGTGATATATTGCTTCACGGATATCTGTACCCTATCTATTCATTTATTCACTCATTAACATACTTATTACCATTAGCTTCAATGCTTTAATTTATTGGTTCCACTGGCTGTTAGGTTTAATATCCAGGCACCAACCTAAACGGTGAAACTGAGCTTTGTACTGACAAAGTGGTTGTCATTACTAGCATCCTTGGAGAGGAAGAAGATACATAAAGCCATGCAGGAAAGAGGACTGGATTACCAAAATGTAATGATGTTTTCTGTTTAACTTTAGAATGAAATGTGCAGAAATTGACTCCGTGCAATGTTGGTTCTGAGTTTTGTTGTTGTTGCTTTTTTCTTTTAGTGTTGTTGTTGTTGTTGAATTGTTGTACATGTAGTTGTTGTATTAATTTTTTTTAAATTCTTTAATCAGGGCTCGACACTAGCACTTGTCCGCTTGCCCGGGGCAAGTAAAATTTCATGTTGGGCAAGTAAAAACTCAAAATGTTACAACTTACTTGCCCAATTGGGCAAGTAAAATTTTGATCTTGAAATGAGCAAAACAAAAATCTTACCAAAAACGAACAAAATATTTGTGTTCAGTTAACTTAAAATACTACATTTCATCATCATTTTGTTCATTCTACTCAATTTTATGACTCTTTAAATCTATAAATATCACACATTTTGCAACTTTCAGAATTTAAAAAAAAAGTCCAATTCCAAAACAGGGCATTGTTTGTTAAAATTAGTGAGAAATCATTTTCAATGTTTTAGATTAATTTGTTCATTTTCGGGCAAGTAAATTTTTTATTCGGGCAAGTAAAAATCTGAAAGTGATCATTTTGCTTGCCCAAAGGGCAAGTAGGAAAAAAAGTTAGTGTGGAGCCCTGCTTTAATTTTCATTAAATTCTTCTTCTTCTTCTTCTTCTTCTTCTTCTTCTTCTTCTTCTTCTTCTTCTTCTTTTTTCTTCTTCGTCTTTTTTCTTCTGGTTTCTTTCTTCTTCTTCTTCTTCTTCTTCTTCTTTTTATTTTTTTTGGGGGGGGGAGGGTTTTTGGTAATACATGTACCTTAAATCACTGGTAAATGAAATAACACCCATTTTATTGAAATCCCAGCATTTATTTGAGGTATGCACAGTACCTGTACATCAAGGCCAACGTATGGTTTTGGTTGATCTGGCAAGTTTTAATATTTTATGTTTGTATAGCACTGTGACTTTGTCACTCCATCAGAAAATATCCCAAATCTACCAAAAAATAATTTCTATTGTGAATTTAAATGATCAGTGATCAGATTTCGCTACATCGATGTACATCTTTGTCTATCAGTATGAGGCCACCCATTTAATTTGATTTTTTTTTCAAATAATCAATTTTTGGCAAACTGGAACCATTTCTGATCGTGCAATTTTCACAAAAATCTCTGCACAGTTAAAACACAATATTACATTAGGCCTTAAAAGAAAGGTTCATTTCAAGATTTTTGGACTCCCCATCAGTAAAATACATGTTCATGTACTGTATGGCCATGTACATTGCACTATTAAATGAGAACATGCACCAAACTGTGCCTTGTGTTCAGCAGTTCCCATGAGGCCCATTTCATCAGTTAGTGCAAATTAATATACAAATAGCTGATGGTGCACGACCTGTGAGTTCATTCATTTCAATGAAATTCATTACCGTGGGGCTGGAAGCCACTTTGGCGGCTGACATAAAAAATCTAAACACAAAGCAAATTCTACAGCAATGGTTGACGGCACTTCTTGTCTGCTAGATTCTGGTAAGTCACTTTTAATTTGCCAACACTTGAGATAAGTCAGGAGAAAAATGGAATCAGCCTGATAATGATGCCCTACAATTGCTTTCACCTTTCGGGGGCTATCTGTACTTTTGCACCCTAGCATCTTTATCTTGTTTCAGCAGTCTTCAATAACTGCTTTCAATGAAAAGAAAGTTTATTTTTTGGACTAAACATGCTGCAAAGATAAAACAATTTAAGGATAAAACATGACATGAGAGTAAGCTTCCACTACAAAGTAATGATTTAGCATAGAACTGGATCTTATTCTAAGCTTGTTCAAATAACGAGCAGTCACCAAATCATCCAATACCAATTCGTAAGTTGGTCGATCAAGATGGAACTATGGTTGTCAGTCAGCCTAGATTCGTCACTCAGATGAGAGCTTCGTATTTCGGGCATAAACTGATTCCATCACGATCCCATCGAAAACAAGTGCAAAATTGAGTGGGTTGCTTGTATCGTGATCTAGTTTGGACTTTGGATTGGTTTAAAGATTGGAGACAGATCCCTTGCGTATTTGAAAGGGGGGGCAACAGAATGACTTGCCTCCCACAATAGCCTTCTGGCAAAGAAGAAGAAATAAGAAGATGAAAAAGAGCACAAAGAAGAAGTAGAAGAACAGGAAGAAGAAGAAGAGTAAGAAGTAGAAGAAGTAAAAGAAGAAGAAGGAAAAGAAGAAGAAAAAGAAGAAGGAGAAGAAGAAGTAGAAGAAGAAGAAGTAGAAGGAAAAGAAGAAGAAAAAGAAGAAGAAGAAGAAGAAAGAAGGAGAAGAAGGAGGAGGAGGAGAAGAAGAAGACAACGACAAAGAAGAGGAGGAGAAAGAAGATAAATGTAATGAAGATGATTTTGACAATGGTGATGATGATTGATGATGATCATGATGATCATGATCATGATGGTGATCATGATGATCAAGATCATGATCATGATCATGATGTTTACTACGAGGCCAAGATCCATATGCACTGCTTGACCCATC
>JZLH01S0106052.1:0-11311 GCA_001188425.1 Eucidaris tribuloides | reverse complement strand
CGAGCGACGCGGTCAAAAATTCGCGCGGCGGAATGGCCGCGAACTTGTCGAGGGGGGCTATTTACGCCCCCCCCCCCCCGGGCCAGATAGGGTTAATAGGGAGCTAAATATTAGTGCCATAAATGTCCATGGCTCAAAAACAAATTGCCAGCATTCATTGTTAGCATTATACAGAGCTAAATTTTTTGCACCATGAATATCCGATGCTATAAAAAAATGATTTCGTTATTAAAACGGAAACCGCCCGGTTTACAATGGCGGTTAAACGGTTTTCAAAAAAACCGGGATTGCACCACTAATAATAATAATAGTAATAAGCAGTAGTAGTAGTTAGTAGTAGTCATAGTCTCATATAAAAAATATACAAAATCTGAAAGGGAAATTATTTGTGTAGATTTAGTACTTCTAACCCTTTTATTCCCCCCCCCCCCCCCGGAAAAAAACTTTTGAAACAAGTCTATCTTATACTGATAGTTATTATGGCCATGCAGTCATTCCTGCTATTTATATGACATTAAAAAATATGAATCGATTCCTCTCAGTGTGTTATTTAATCCTCTTAAGTGATAAATGGATTTCACACTATTTTCAGACCTCCTTGAGGGTATTGTTACTAGAGATTAACCCCTTGGAGATGATTTGATTCCAAAATATTAAACGTACAGTATTCTCCATAGACCTCAGCTGGTGATATCTCATTCTTAGTCACCATTGGGTGAATAAATTTTAAATCCCTCTATGAGTATTCATGAGCATTTTCTAAAACGCAATTGGTTGATTGATGCTCATACGGACGAAAATAATTTCAGTAGAAATGAAAAATCCTCGCCAAAGCTCTGTATATTTTTCACTATTTTTGTCTGGGCAGAACTGCGCGTGCTCTATTCTACTATTTGTACCTCAGCATTACTGTGCATGCCCAATTACTGAAAAACAAAATGGTGTGTTAATCGCCATGACACTGAAAATGACATTTTAAGTGTCTAATTTCTTTATTATTTTATGATTTTAATGTTATCTTTACATTTCATTGGTGTTACAATGAAGATTTAACGTTAACCCTTCGAATTATTAGCGCTAATTTATGAATTATAGATTCAATTGCGGAAAATTTACCCCCCCCCCCCAAAAAAAACGGAATCGCATCACGTTCGGCTGTGGCTCACTGCGTGTACACCTAGGCTATTAAAACTCGCCCCGAGTTTTAATTGTTTATTCATGCATAACTTGCCATTGGCAGTGTACATGTAACTTTCGGAACGGTTGTATTCTAGGGTGTTTATTTGTCCATTTGAAGACTACTATGTAGCTCAGATATCAAAGTTTGACAATTTTTTAAACTGAAGCTCTACAATGTTAGCCTATCACTTTAAATTGGAAGGATATAAAACAAATATACCAAGCATTAAGTTCAAAAGTATAATGGAAACTATCGATCTTCGTAGGGACTGGCAATAATATTTTTCCTCGGGGGCTTCACCCCTTAGAAAAATATTACTATGCCAGTCCCTCCTCAGACAGATAATTTCGACTATACTTTCTCACAGTTTGGTATATTTGTATACTATACTGATGGCCTTCTTCTATTCCATCTCAGTAAAGATAATATTACTGGGTGATAAGTTAGTGGCATTATTCAAACACTTGACCAAAATAAATTTAGAGATGGAAATATTAATTTTCATTTAGAGATTCCCCTTTCTTACATGTATATCAGTTAGTTATTTTCAGCCAATCATGTGTATATGGCGGGGGTCAAAGGTCAGAGATTTCTGTAGTTGTAATTGGTTTTACCACAATAACTTGAAGGGTTTAATACTCGTATATACACGTAAGATAACAAAAAATATAAATCAATCATCGTATAGCATAAAAATTCAGATCTTTTAAAATTCAGTGAATGGGCTATCTGGAGAATTGGAAAATGGGGGCTACCTTACTTAACTTGACATGCATAGTGATGAAAAGATCATCTGCAGTCACAGTGATCCTGGAGCAATCCTTCAGCAATACAGTACATGGCACACAGCTTCAAAAAGATCACCTTTTACTCGGATCAGTGAGTCAAGGTCATAGACTGTTGTTCACTATTTGAGGGGTCACCTTTTAGCTCCCTTTAACAATGAGATCTTTCCTCAAAACTAAAAGTAAATTAAAGAAAATGCTATCCAAACAGGCTGCGATGCAGCTTTACCTTCAAGCATCCCTTAGCAATGCAATATGCCAAGGACCTTAACTTCTGTAATTATATTTATAAGCTAATGCATGTCATACTAGACTTTCTAGTGAACATCTTCATCTAGCTAATGCATACCGTAGAAGTGGTGACATTTTATCACTCAGCACTTAACCAGTGGCATATCTGAAAGGGCACAGATGTGACAAATTTAAGTCTAGTTCATATTACATTACAGTATAAATGTTACTAATAATACTGCTTCTCACAGTAGCAGCAAAGAAAAACAAGATATGTCTCTGTCTAGCATGACAGCCCAGCAGAAATTTGAGGTGATAAAAGTCCAAAAAGTTCTCTCCTCCCCAAATCAGAAAAGAGCCCACAATTTTCCTCTTCTAGGGATTAATGAATGACATGCTAGTATCACTAAATCAGACCTTAAAAATTGGGGTCAGGATTTGCACCCAAAAAAAGCAAAATGAATGAAATACCGTGCACGGGCTGTTCCGACAGTTCGGCCGCTAGTCGAAGGTAACAGAGTTCAGCCACTTGACCATATCAATGTACGCAGACCACTGTGCTCAGCAGGTCATATGAACGTACACATAACTATAATCTGCAATTTGAACAAAATTTGAAGCCACGGAAAGAACAATTATTAGTTTTTCTCATGAAACAAGTTCATGACATGCAGATCTCAAACTTTCAACACACTATTTGTAAGTATTAAATACCGTTTCGTAATGATAATGAAGGTGAGTGATTGTCTTACAAATCCTGAACGCAATCTCTAAAGTAGCCCGTCCCCCCCCCCCAAAAAAAAATACATTTAAATTATAGTTGCAACTCTGTTGCACGTTGTATGACTTGGAATTACTCTTTCATTTCTGATTGATTTGCCCTATCAATGCATGTATGTTTATGTGTGAGGATAAAGTTTTACAGTATGATTCGTAGAAGAATGGTCCAAACATTTGTTGGGACCAAGTCAGCATCTCCTTACAAAATGTGATGATAGCTGAGGGTCATTTACTCCAGAGATATTGATTTGATTTTCTCTCTACTGACATATCTTCCTGGGCATGTACTGTTGGGTAAAGTACATACCTAAATTCGATCAGCCATGACTCCTATCTATAACTTCTCCTCTTGTACTAATAGCTATAAACGCTCGTCGGTGATCCAGGGGGAAAATCTGCCAAGCTATTGATTTTTCCCTCCTCTTTCTCGTCTATTTCTTTGTATATCAATGTCTTGTACCAAGCATTAATTCTCCAATGATAAACATCCCCTCGGCCAGTATATCTCGTCACCCATAACCCGGTATGTCGGATCTATGACATTCCTGCTCTGCCTTGAATACGCCAAATCCCCAAAGTCGGTGACCGATTCGGCAATGAGAGAAGGGTAGAAAGATCAATGAAGTCATCTAAAAACATCCCGGAGCTTTGTTTTCCATCGACGGGTTTTGTTTGACTTCCTGACGTCAAGGAGGGTCCAGGGTGATGGTCGTGGATGGACGTTCACCTGTCAGTCAATTAAGGCTGCGTTCACATGTGTACGTAGTTAGTACCGTTATTAATTTAGCTCACCCATGTTTAGTCCTGCTGCAATTGAAATATTTTCCTTACTCCACCCAACACCTCCAAACCAGCAATAATCTTGATGCTTAATTCCTGTGAGAAATTCTGATAAGCTTTATACCAGAACTAACAGACTGGAAATGGCAGTAAACTTCATTGACCTTCTTGAGCGACCTTTGACATACTGTATAGAGACAGCACAAAATGCAAGTTTGTAAATTATCTTGTGTGATGTGCATTGCATTCTTTACATATTCAGGTCAGGAAAGGTAACATTTGGTTCGGACTCTTGTCCACGTGCAATTTTTGAGAAACTTATCATTTAACCCATAGGAAAAACAAAACAAAACAAGATATCTTGGGCTGGGATGTGTGGAGAAGACATGTTTTTGGTGAAATCAAGTCATCTCTAACTGATTAATACCAGTTGATAGTCCTGCCCTTTCCAGAACTAAATACCAACTTTATAGCTTAATTCAGACTAGCAGCCACACGTTCTGTTAAAACCAACATTAATATTGACTAAATCGTCTTGGTGTGGATGGCTGATTAAAAGGGATGAACTTCAGACATGAAGAAAACAACCCATATTTTTCCCCGGAATACATGATTGATTAGAAATTGTAATCTGCATACTTGGAATTCAATTTGAATTGCTGATTAAAATTATCATCAAAATATAGTTTCTCTGAAGTGAGTCAGTAATCATAATTTGAATCACAGATCTGATTAAAGCAGATGTAGGTTGGAATGCACTGTCTTTTATTGATTGATTTTATGTCACAAAGTAATGCTGGGGGCACAGTGGGCCTTTAAACAAGTTACACTTTTTTCCTCAGAGTTGGAATGAGGTCTAATGTTAGGTTAAAATCAGTGTTTTCTTCTGGTTGATCTGACAAATTTTTCATTGATCTTTCATGAAGTATGATGTTTTCATGCTATACATCAGAGAACAAAATTAGACCTCCTGAAATTTTTATGAAAAATAATATATTTTGAGTTTTTAAATGACCAGCTAGCAGATATTTTGTATTGACCTATTGAAGACATTTTGATTTTGCTTTAATACGCATATCCCATAGACCTCATGATGAGATATCTCATGTCTACTCTTCAATGGGTTAATTTCTCAAAATAATGTAGATATAGCAGATTAGTCTCAAAAACACAATTGGAGAAGATTTCATATTTTTCAAGACTATACATCGCCTTTAATTCTCCTTTTGCAAAAGAAAAATTGTATCTCTTACATGTTTACAGTGAAGTTTTTGAATTTTCATGAATTTTTATAACAAAAGGTGGTAGGTATAATGCCTTCTAGTGTCAATTTTGCTGAGTTTGACGGCATCAGATGTTTATTTCCTACCTTCCTTGTCAAGGTTTTTCGATTTTGTTTCTCTCCTTGTCTGTGAATGTGTCGGTATTTTGTCTGGGCCAAGCGTGAAAGTGAAAAATTGGAGAAATCTCTTGGGTGGTGGTGAGTAAAGTCATTATGATGGGGTTGGCTGCTGTGTACAAATTATCTAACATTATTCAGAATAAATATACCTAGCAAAAACAAGGAAGTGAATACTGTTAAACTTAAAATTGTTTTTAAAAAATATGTGACCTTTCACCACGATACTCTGATAAAGTCGCACAAGCCAGAGGGTAAGGAAAGTGTCAAATATCGTAATTATGATTAGGTATGAAAGTGAAGTGTCCCCAAAAATCAAAAGTTTTTGAGACCTTCACAAAAGTCAAAATATATCTTTCACCCAAAGTGTTTTTCTTCTAATATTTATGTGCATAAGATATGTGATTATATCACGGTATCGTTGGTGAGGGATCACATATGTATATAATAGATAATCTATCATTTATCAAAATAAACATAAATTAATCTTCTTCCACTTTTAAAATGTAAGCAACACATAAGTGAACATAGACATTTAAAAATCACGAAGTCTGAGAAAGAAAGTTAATAAAAAATAAAACAAAAACTTTTTAAACATGTGATTTCTCCCTTTAAAGTTACATTTGGTTTTGTCCCTCTGTTGTTATTGAGGTTTCACTCCTGTTGATCTTACCAGGGCTCCACACTAACTTCTTTGCCCTTTGCTTGCTTGCCCGTCGGGCAAATGAAATTATCACATTCAGATTTTTACTTGCCCGAATGAAAGATTTTCTTGCCCGATAAACAATAAACAAAATCATTGAAAATTCACTAAATTTAAACAATAACGATTTTTATAGCATTGGACATTTATTACTTTAATTCTGGGGGTTGCAATAGGTATTATTGATGAAGTTGAGTCATAAAATTAAATATAATAAACGAAATAATGTTGAAATAGACCTGAACACAAAATTTTAGACATATTTTTGTTGTTTATGGACATACTTTGCTCATTTCATGATCAAAATTTACTAAGTAAAGTTTAACATTTTGAGTTTTTACTTGCCCCACATGAAATTTTACTTGCCCCGGGCAAGTGGGCAAGTGCTAGTGTCTAGCCCTGATCTTACTATTATTTTGCTTTCTGACCATTGCAATTAACTTCAAATCATAAGGACAAACTTGTGGAAAGAGCTTGGGAGAAGAACACATTGCCTACATGCATACAATATATTTTACCCACTCCCCTATCCTGTTCCAATCTCAATGTTTGACATTTAAAGGTATTGGCTAATATTTACCACAGTTAAAAAAAAAAACCTGAACTACATGATTCCCCATGTTACCATTGCCTTTGATAAGGTCTAAAAATGACGCCCTGAAAAAATTGTATTTCAAAATGATTATTTAGTGCTTTAAAAAAGTGAAAATCGTAAGTTGATCGGATTCACCTGCCCATTTTTTCCCATAGACTTACTGTGTGTACACCTAGGCTATTTAAACTTGCCCCGAGTTTTAATTGTTTATTCATGCAAAACTTGCCATTGGCAGTGTAACTTTCCAATTTTTTTTATTCTAGGGTGTTTATTTGTCCATATGAACACTACTTTGTAGTTTAGATATCAAAATTTGATAAATTTTTAAATTGAAGCTCCACAATGTTAGCCTATCACTTTAAGAGAAAATTAAGATACTTACCACACCTGCCAAATATTTCAGAAACTAGTGGATGTAATACCAAGAAGCAATTACAATATATTCACATCTGTTTGGTATTATTATTGATTGCATTTACTAGGCTGGATGAAATTGTTAAATTGATGTTCTGCATGAATAAGCATTGCATTATAAGGTTAGGCCCTGCACGTCCTTGGTCCACAAAATGTTATTATTTTGTTGTTTGCACAAAATATGCCAAGTGAAATGCAAATTAAAAATCAATTAAGTACATTTATTTCTAATTTATCAGCTCGATCATGTGCACCTTGGTGTCCGTCAGCGTTATGAGTTTTTAGTTTGTTTGATGTGACCATTTTGATTTTTTGGTTATTGCAAGTAAATACTGCATACGGTGGCGTAAATATTTGTACTGTGCTGAGTCTAGTGAGTTTAATGAAAAGCCATTCTAGCGCATGATGCACATTAAAGACATAGTTTAACACTGTATCCAATTTAAAACCTCTAGAACTGCATGGCTCAATGTGGGTTCAAAGGTTTTAGTGCAGTGTAAAAGTAAAGCCTTGAAAAAAAATTTAACCTCAAAACCATCACTGTGGTTTACAGCTTTAGAAAAATGTAGGAAAGTTTTGTTGAGCAAATGACTGATATGAGGCCAATAACAATAGTTACTGTAGAAAGACAATATACATCTGTTCATAAATGCAGCTCCAGATAAGGCCTGACCGCTTGACCCAGCCACATTAGATTATCAAGACTTTATATCTTCATACATGTATGTGACCCGTCAGCACAATACCCTCATACAGTCACCCATCTTATAAAGCATAAAAGTAGAAAGAAAAATATATTGAGTGAAAATATAAATATTTATGCTGTTGCAATATGTGAAGGTCATAAAATTCTCATTTTTAGAGACACTACACTCTCATATTTGACATCCCAGTTGCATCATTTTGTACTTTCTTTACCTTTGGGGTGTGCGACTTTATCAAGGTAGGGTGGTGAAGGGTCACATATAGATGAACAAGATCCCAACATTATTATATATACTGCCAATAGCTAGAGTTCCAAGCATAACAATTCCCCTCTGTAAGCGCCAATATCCATACATTCCACCACCACCACCCATTTAGAATAGCATGGGTGTATGCAGGGGGCACCAGGGGTACCCCCCTCCTCCCCCCCCCCCCCTCCCTTCAGTTAAAGTGGTCCACATTTTTCAAAAGAATTTTTTGTTGAGGACCTTTTCACATAAATGAAAGAGCATTGATCAGGTACATTTTAATCTTGCTGTTATTTCATTGTTAAAAGGTCTAAAAAATTATGATCACAACCCACCGAGAAAAAAATCCTGGATACACCCTTAAATAGCCCATAATAGATCACCACAATCGGTGCCAGATATTCTGTTGTGTTGTCCCAACACTTTTACAGGCTGTGTTCACTCTTCACACTTCCCTGTCATCCAATACTGTCTTCCATCAACCGAGAAGCCGAAGTTAGCCCACTCTTAGGACCGCCGATCAAACGCATTGTTTGCCAGACATGGCATGTACGATCTGATGGAGATGTTAACGTTCCGATATTTCAGGGGGTTTTTTTTAGTTTAGTTTGAAGATCATGTGTACAGTCAATCTTTGTAGAAAAGATGCCTGTGTGGCAAGGACGCTATTATGATTCTCCTTTCGTGTCATTTTTATACAGGTTTGCCAGTATGATTTTTACTTGTTGGCAATCACCTAGTCGTATTTCCATACCATCCTCCATCAACTGCCAGACATGACATGTAGGTCTGATGGAGATGTTAACGTTCTGATATTTCAGGGAGGGTTTTTAGTTTGCTGCTTGTGTGTATAGTTGATCCTTGTAGAAGAAACACTTTTATAGAAGGGACACCTGTCTTCAAGGACACTTTCTACTTGATTGTCCTTTGGTGTCCTTTTTGTACAGGTTTCCCTATATAATTCTCCATATTTGCATACCTGATACAGTGGTTTTCACTTAATTGGGGAGGCATTTGCAAGGCATTTTCTACCCATTTAACGGGAGTTCCCTGTTAAATGGAGAAAATTTCAATGAGAAACATAATAAATGTTTGCCTAAAATTTACCCATTTAACAGGAGTACCCCTTTAAATGTTACCCCATTAAGTGGAGACCACTGTATTTGCTGTTAGCTGATGCTATATATCAACATTCAACAATATCAACATCCTGTACTTTTTGCAGTCTTTCTCACTTCCTGTCCAACTCAGAACAACAGCGGCAGCATTGATCTAATAGAGCCAATCTGTTTCAAGTTGTATTGCCTTTTTTCTTTCTTTTTGTGTGGTTGAACTACTGTAGCACTGCACCACTTATGAGACAGGTTCCATGCCAACACACATGAATGAAACTCCGACTTTATCCCAAGTGTAAAAAATAAGGTGAAACAATGAGACTGCAAAATCAGGAAAAACAGAGGTTTTTAAACACCATGCCTTTTAACTAAACACTACACAAAAAGTAAGTCCCCCCTTGTTCAAAATACCATACTAGGTTGTAATGAAATAAGTTTTAGCAAAATAACTTGGCAGAAACATTTCTACACTCCTTGACTAACCTCTGTGTGAAAATAAGATTAATCCGTCAAGTCATGCATGAGTGAGCATGAATTAAAGGCAAAAATGTCACTTTTCAAAAGTCACAGGAGTCATCTCTTATGCCAAAATAATGGTAAATAATGGTATTTTTTGCTTTATTTATAAAGTGTGCTCACTGAACCCTGACATGGTTACAACCTCTTATGTCCATACAACATGTAAAGATACACTTTGCTGAAAAATATCGGATTTCAAATTTTTTTCAATAAACTTAATGGATTTTACAATTTCAAAATTGAGGATGGATGGAAATTATTAAATTGAGCTCACTGATGCGTAAATATGCAAAAAGTGCCAAAAGAATTGTTAGGGGGTCAAACGATAGCTGATTAACATAAATAGCGCTTAAACATTTAACAGAAACATAATTTGTCAAAATCCTGCATCACAAATCCCTCAAAATGACCCTTGTGACTTTTGAAAAGTGACATTTTTGCCTTTTTTACGTGCCCACTCATGCATGACTCGACGGATCAATCACATTTTCACACAGAAGTTTGTCAATGAGTGCAGAAACACTCCTGCCAAATCATTCTGCTCAAAACCATTTCGTTAAAAAGGTATGGAATTTTCAAAAAGGGGGAATTTATTTTTTGTGTAGTGTTTATATGAACATGTCAGCAAATCGCGCCAGAGAATTGCCAAAATGATTGCATCCCCAACTTTCTTTTTTGGACAACTAGGGAGAATTACACTTGTTGGCAGTCACCTAGTGTCATTAATGGTAAAGGAGAATTCTGGTCCAAAAGCAAATTTTTTTGACTAAATGCAGAAATTTGGAGAAATATGTCAGTGCAAGAATAAAAGCTATACATTTTATTTTTTAATTCCAAAGATTAAAAGTTGGCAACATTTCAATGTGAGCAGCCCAGTATTTATTTTGTCCGAAAGTATCACAAAATATTTATTTTCTTAACTGTTGACACATCAACACATTTAATTTAAAGGCATTGTATAACAATGTTTCCAGTTTAACCCTAAAAAGGCTGGGGGGGCGGAATCACCCCCCCCCTAGACGTTTTGCGCAAAATGTCTGCGACACGCGAAGCAGTTGCCCGCGCCTCTCTTTATGCAATTCTAGTTCTCTCGCTCGGAAGCTGTTGCGCATCTTTGGCGAGACCAAATTTGGCGTATCCGCGGGCTCCGGTTCCCAAGTTACGTAACATTTGATGTACTTGGATGTCACCCAAAAATACTGCTCAAATAACTGTATTTTGTTGTTATCATTTTCAAACAATTGTGTTTCAGCCAAATTCATAAATGTATGATTATGTTTACTTTTATTGGTTGAAATTAATTAATTTTGTGCTGTTTACGACCGCAAAAGAGTCCCCGACAAATTTCATCAAAAAAACAATAGAAAACAAAAGGTTGAAAAAACAAAGAAATACATAAGAAATTTGAAAAAACAATAAAATACATAGGAAATTAATTTTGATTCTGGATTTTTTTCAAGTAAATTTGCTAAGAATGCTAAAAAGAGTGTCCAGACACAAAAATTAGCAGTTTTGGAGTTTTAATTAGTGATTTACAGCTTAATTATGATTTTACACATAAATTAGCATAATTAATTGATATGAAATTAATTCCTGGTAATTAACTATACAGTCTTGTAGATTACGTGATGGGTAACGTGCGTGCCGATTTTCGGCGCGATCGCGCGATCGACGGCCGAGATCTCGGGGGGGGGGGTGGCGGAATCCGCCCCCCCCCCCTCCCAGATATAGCATAGCCAAAAAAAGCCCACCCTGATAAGGGTTAAATATATTAAATGCCTGAGATGAGAGGGCTTTTCGGGAGGGGGGGGGGTGTGGAGTTGTGTAGGTAGTTTTGGGGCGCACTGATTGGAGGTT
>JZLH01S0106019.1:5384-16092 GCA_001188425.1 Eucidaris tribuloides | reverse complement strand
CTCTCTCTATCCCTACAGTTTTGTCTGTTTCTCTCTTTCTATTTATTTACACACATACACACACACACACACACACACACCACCCCCCCCACACACACACACACACCACCACCACCACCACCACCACCACCACACACACACACACACACACACACACACACACACACACACACACACACACACGCACGCACACGCACGCACACACACATACACACACATACACATACACACCACTCACACACACACACACACACGTATACACACACATACACATACACACACACGTATACACACACATACACATACACACATACACACATAGATAGATAGATAGATAGATAGGATAGATAGATAGATAGATAGATAGATAGATAGATAGATAGATAGATAGATAGATAGAGATGTGTTTACAACGTGAGTAAAGAGAAAAACGTAGATTCACCGCTTAAATATCTAAAAATTGAAAAGACTATCAATAAACTCATATGAGTGAGTAACAGCATTATCATTTTAGTTTCATATGCTATGTTGATCGACGTCAAAATTATTTTTGCCCAAGTTTTTAGTTTTTGGTGTACATCATGACTGGTCGTTTGAATGATCTGGGCAATGCCAATACATGTCATTAACCACACAAACTTTTTTACAAAAAGAATTTTTGATAATGTTTTACAAAGTTGATTGTTAGGCAGTCACTTGTGACCTAATGTGAATGACCAATATAGTCGATATGCAAGTAAATTGATTATGCTTTCATTCTTTGATATTCTTTGATTGTGAGACATTTTTGATTGAATACAGGTTCCGTTTTTGTTTTACTCACATTGTATGTGTGGTTGTGGAGAATATGTATGTATATGCAATCTAACAAAACATCCGTCGGGGAAAAAATACATATATGGTATTAGAAGGTTCTCAATTTGTTCCACTCGTTGATATTGAATAAGCGGAATAAACATGTACTTTAGATGTATAGTTGTTGAGTCAAGTTTTCCGACTTTTAGAAGCAGCTCCGGTTTGCAAAGGTTCGCATCTCACACTTACAGGAAGATGCATGGCTGAAAAGAGCCCGTCTGTGTCCGCGGAGCATACTGCCCCGGCAATGGTTCTGTGATACGATTTTCTTTATTTTGCATACTTAGACTAAGAAGTACCTGAAGAACAATATGAGAAAGCTATTCCTGCATCACTGATCCATATATTAGCACACGTGCATTTCGCGTCCACTTCAAATGATTATATCCGTATTTTTTGTGCCAGCGCGGATATTTTTCTTTTCTTTTCCCCCGGATTATCCGGGCTTGTGGGGGTCGTTTCAACCCGGATGGCAAAAGCTCGCGATATAAGAACACTTTCTTCTTGGGAGATATTGGAGAAAATTGTCACAAGTACTTTGACCCAGGGCTCCAGACAGAAATACCTCCAAATAATAAACGTTGCACCGATCGTGCAATCCCCAACGACGACAAATAATCAAGCTAGGTAATACTGGCCCCTACACACACATGGCGTATTATGAACTCTCTGGCGCCTTGGATGAAAATCACTGCATTATGCACACACTGAGTTAAAGTTACTTTCTTAAGGAAAAATGGCACGATTCTGTTTATACACATTTAACAATTAACAATTTTTTTTTCGAAATGTACATTTAAATCACAAAACAGTTTGTGGGAAAGATGGTTGTGAATGTGAGAATCTAACCGTACTCAATACTAACGCAATAAAGGAAATGACACGAGCGGAAGAAATAATTACTTTAGGACCCACTGATTCCAGAATCCTGTATATTGTTTAAAGTTTCTACTGTCAAAATTTAGTAGTCAAACATTAGCATCTTTATTGCACTGTTATTATCAGAGCCGGCTGTGACGTGGGGTTCAATTTCTTCCAGGATCACACTTTAATTCAATACTGAAGAATGAGTGCTTGTTTCTCCTCAAGAAAACAAATTTAAGGCAAATCTTTCCACTCTGAATGTACACCCGAGTTGGTATATATATTGGTATATATTTCAAATCATTTGATTCTTGATACATTTTTGGGGGCTTTCCCCGATCATGTCACTGTCCTTTAAGATCTATGGTAATTTATTTTGTGTTTATTTTTTTTAAGTTTTGAATTTAGGAGGGTTAAAAAGGTACTTATATGGTAAAGCAGAACTGTTCAGAGCTTTATTTCATCCATTTCACAGCACCTCTCATATGACAGACCTAGGGGGTATTGCATAACATTTGAATCAGAGAAAAAACTCTGGTTATTTTACCCGGAGGGTTTTTTTCCTATGGTAAAATGAATGTGTGTGTGTGTGTGTGTGTGTGTGTGTGTGTGTGTGTGTGTGTGTGTGTGTGTGTGTGTGTGTGTGTGTGTGTGTGTGTGTGTGTGTGTGTGTGTGTGTGTGTGTGTGTGTGTGTGTGTGTGTGTGTGTGTGTGTGTGTGTGTGTGTGTAGTAGTAGTAGTAGTAGTACGTACGACGTACGTACGTAACGTACGTACGTAGTACGTACGTACGTACGTTACGTTTACGTTACGTTAGTTAGTAGTAGTAGTAGTGTGTGTGTGTGTGTGTGTGTGTGTGTGTGTGTGTGTGTGTGTGTGTGTGTGTGTGTGTGTGTGTGTGTGTGTGTGTGTGTGTGTGTGTGTGTGTGTGTGTGTGTGTGTGTGTGTGTGTGTGTGTGTGTGTGTGTGTGTGTGTGTGAGAGTGTAATTTATTAGAACACTGGCAAAACAGTAACTCTGATAGAACTCTTACTCCCCATTTTGCAGGAGTAAGGAGAAAAATAAGGGTTATTAAAATGGATCAAGAAACATTCACTTATTCCTACTTAACAACATTGGACAAAATATCCGTACAATACAGTCTGTAATGCAGGAAAGGTGGGCTATAAAACTGAAAGGTCATTTTGGCGATAATAGTCAAATTCAATAAAATGAGAACTGTTGAAATGAAACGCATAGGTGAATTCAATGAAGTCATTTTGTTCGTACTCAATATCACAAGAACATTACCACTGAATTCGAATAAAAAAAACCCCGCACATTTATTACCCATAATCACTAACATTAATATACTTTCATTTTATAGTAAAAGTAGGGGAAGATACGAAAGCCCTTGAACATACACACGTTGTGATGCCTCATAACAACATAACGATACATTAAATAACATAATATGGCAAGTGACAAATCAATACTTGATATGCTTTTTAATTTTACAGAAACAGATTACTACATGTTTGAACTAGATGCGATTTGGTAATTCAAATAAATTCATAATTTCATTGCAAATATTTCGTAAGCGACAACTCTTATATGCAACTGAAGTTCGCACACCTTAGTTGTAATGGGTACCAACTTTTTCAACCACATTCTGAATCATTCTTCTTACATTTGAAGATTATTATCTCTTTGACAAATTAATGATATTATAATGATGATTGCTAAGTCTGTATAATATCATTTAATCAAAAACAATAGCAAGTTCTTTTGTTATTTGAAAAAAAAGACAAAATGACTCGACCAGGCTGCAACATGTATTTACATGTAATACATCCCGAATCTTTCATGGTTCATAGTCCTTACCACATTGATTTTTTTTTCACTTCGTTTTCTGCTCCACCTATATCATATGGACTACAAAATCCAGAGGTTGCAATGTTTCAAATGGATAGGAAAATCTAAATGTATTTGGGTAAGACATATACAAATAATGTATATTACCTAATTTATATAATTAAGCACGAGTTTTATCTGAAAAACCAGGTTTGGTGTAAAAAGAAGAATGTTTCACCCAAAATTTACTTACTTTTAAGTTTGTCAAATTCAATCAATCATTTGAAACGAATGATTTGTGTTCTTAAGTCATGTCATAAAAGTTACACGAAATGAATTGAACACTCGGCACATATTACAACGTTCTTACCTCAGTTGTTTAGAATATTCCTTTTGAAAACATTTATCTTCAAATCGGTCTTTTTTTAAACTGAATATAGTTGATGTGCAACTACGAACACAATACTTCCTTTTTCACCTGTTGCTATGTTTGTTTCATGAATACCCTTTACTTGACAAACGATACTATCAGATAGACCAAATAAACTGAAAGAGTTCATCATCTCTAAAACATTGTATTGATTATGTAGGATAGTTCTTCTTACATTCATTCCAGTTGGACTGGATGACCAATTTGTTCTGAAGAAAATCTTGGAATGATGAAATTTTCTCGGAACAAGGACGAACTTAATGACAGTAACAGCATCAAATAAGATTCTTTCATGAAAGATGTAAAGGGAAAATCACCGTTACGATTCGCCATTTCCTTCAAAACATATCTGTAAATATGCAGTGTCCGTTAGAAATTATTTGTCCGTTTTCTAGTAACACGAGTAAAGTACACGTTTATCACGCCCGAGATTCAAATTTTTTATTCGCAGTATGCTTGAACTAAGGTTGTACTTTTTTACACGTCTTTGCAATTCATAGTGACACCATTGTGACAATCAGAACGAAACACGGAAAACCGGATTCATCTTACGAGTGTCCCAGTTTCATTAATTATATTTACTCATACGCAAATATATACAAAACAGAACGTCAGTTATAAAATTATTCTCACTTTACTTGAAATCGGGTATAAACGGGTTGCAATCAAATAACCGTGTTCCCAAAGCATTTTCTGATTCCATGTGTCAGAAAATGAATGGATCTCGGATATTTTTCTAGGCTAACAATCAAGGAATTGAAACGATGTAGGCACATCGTAACGTTATGGTTCTAATGGATGAGCCGTGTCTTAGTTACGCCATGTAGGCAAGCGGACAAGAGATGAATTGACTGCGATTATTGTGTCATAATAGTAGAGAACGAGCTGCAATGTCAAACTATGCAGCGAATATAGTTTTATGAATCACAGTTGTCACACTGAACGGGTCCCGGTGCTCGGTATATTGTAGTCTTTGTTTAATACGTTTTTATTATTTCTCCTTTTGGTAGAAATCGTTACTCGGTACTCCCGTAGCCACTGATGTTGATATACCGCCTCTTCTACGTAGACAGTCATAAAACACCATACGACGAACAGTCAAGAAGATAAATTAATGATTAATTTTAAACAACACTTAATTTAGTGATTTCCCGCGGTCTCGAATGAAGACTATCCACGACCATCGGTTCCAATACCACTCGCCATTTTGCCGAAATGTCAGTGCATATATGATTGTATGATTTGGACAGCAGCACACACATCGCTCGCATTTGATTGCGCTAAATTTGGTCGTGATTAGATCAAAGGCTTGCCGGCTCGCGGATGATGCTCGCCGTGTCTATGCGATACGACAGGGTCCTTGGGCGGTGTCTGGTAGAGACGGATTATAGTGGTATTTATTTATTGTTGTTTCTTTTTTCGGTCGTAGGGCTGGAATCTGAGAAGTGCTTTTTTCATGGATTTGGTGGCTTAAAACGTGTCGTGGGGATACATTTTTTTTTCGTCTTCATAAGACGAATAGCTGTATCTACATTTACATTGTGTGACTGGCTTGTTACGGGTATCATGTTAATAAAAATCCGTTTGATTTCAGTCATTCAACCCGGTTTCTGGAGATATGTGTAGTCTCCCTCCAGACTCTTGTTCTGAATGACAACTGAGTAATCCTTGTCAGTAATATAATCTTTATTCTTGTGATTTGGAATATAAGTCTAGTAAAGCCAAAATGTCATTAGACGTATTAAATAGAGTAAAACCTCAACAGGCAAAACAGCATAGATCCATATATGAAACAAATGTTCATTATTGGAGATCACATATAGGTTAAAGGTCATTATCATGATTGGGAGTAGTCCTCAACTTGAGTAAAACTATTCTAGAAACAAGTTGAATATGCTGTGAAAATGTACTGAATAGGTGATTCATTTTAAAATAACTTCCATCAGTATGCTTTGTGACAAATATGTGGTTTAGCTATCTATGAGATTTACTTCTCTTGGGACACGAGAGAAATAATGTGCTGGTATGTTTATGCTTGATTCTCCTTAAGTAAATGAATTTAAGGCAAATCCTTCCAGCCAGAAGATACACCCTAGCTGGTGTATACACTGGTATATCTCTCAACCAGTTTGTTTCTGGAGGCATTTCTTTAAATTTCTCCCAATCATGTCAATGCCCTTTCAAATAAGAATGAACGAAAACTACAAAATAAGAACAATTCTGAAATGAAATGCAGAAATATAATATTCAGTTACCATGTGAATTTATGAAAATTTTAATCGGACAGAGTCTATATAAACTTAGAATGGGGGCCAAATTCCTGCAAGAAAACGTTTTATTCTATGTTTAGAATTAAAAGGCACAACAGACATAATTTGGTAGCATTATAAACGAGTAATTTCATTATCACATATAGTGATACATACTAAAACATTTAATCAACAATAACGTGAGCCACCATCTTCAATCTAAATCCACTCTTTAATAGAAAAAAATGATGATTTTGGCATTTATGTATTTGCAAAACGTACACAATCAATGTGCACCAAATGGGTGATTGTCTTACCCACCAAAATACAGGGCCAGAAGGGCGCTATTTGTACAAAGTTTATATAAATAGCGCCTTTCTGGTTCTATACGGTAATCAGCCGTAGATGTGGACGTATAGTCTATGTCGCACCAAACCAACTCATATACCAGGTGGCCCAGAAAAAACGCAACACCTGATATCGTCAATTTCTTCAAAGTCATCGGTATTATGACATGGCGTTTTGTTTCATTGATTAGAATATACTCTTTCCAACAAACTGATACCATGATCATTGGTTTTGAGTTAGGCGTTTGTATCCGAGAGCCATATTTCTGAAGCAATGCTGTTTCCAAATTTGCTATTTTTTCTACTCCATCGGTCCTCTGAACACCTTGATATTCTTGCGTCACAGTGTGCCATAGAATAAGCTGGGTAAACAAAAAACATTACTGTCTAATCTTTGATAAGGAAGACAATGTGAGGTATGGGCTCACATGGTCATTGCGGTTTGTTTGCGCGACTTATTCTATGGCACGTTGTATTTCGAGAATATCTCGGTATTCCGAGGACCGCTGGAATTGAAAAAGTAGCAAATTTGGTAAACGACATTGCCTCAGAAAAATAGCCCTAGGATCCAAACGTCTAACTCAAAACCAATGATCATCGTATCATCTTGTTGGGAAAATATGTTCTAACCAATAAAATAAAAATCAAGGACATTTTGCCTACGTTGAAGAAATTAATGATCGTGGGTGTTGTATTCTCTCTGGGCCACCCTATACACACACAATGAAATAGATAATTGGTAAGAACTGTGTGGCATAGATCTGGTTACAATACTGTCAAACATTGACTTAATTGACTTAGGGGTAGTGCATCCTTATCAAAGAATGTACCACGAAGAACACATTCACATTAATGGTTTGTCATTTGTATTCAATTATTTGTACACACTACGAATATTCGATCAATGTCTGATTAAAATAAGTAAATTCTAAACTTGATAGGTAAAGAAAATTGATGTGTTGTATTATTACGTAAACTCAACTGATCCGAAGGAAGCGTTTGTAATAATGATAATAATAACGATTTTTAAAAAATTTAAAACGACCAGTCAAAATCTAAATATTACATGAACATATCAATTGATAAATTAAACTTGAAGTGCATGTATCTTTAGAACTGGGTCATTTATACAAAATAGGGAATCATATACTATTTAGAATATTTAAAACACAACGCTATGTAGTTCAGTGAATCATTTAATATTTTCTTCACCTGAATATAAAAAAAAAACATCTTTTCAAATCGATATTCCAAATGTATTCGCTCGCTACTAAGAAATGCAAAGGCAGCACGTTTTGTCAGAATCTTCTCTAAATACCAATAAAATAATACACAACTGATCTCAGATTAACCTGTGGTGGTCTGCTTACGAAATTCATGCCCTGTAAGTGATGTTGCATGTACTTAGTGTGCATGTAGATGTTGTTGGAGCTGTGTTTGTGTTTATGTTTGTGTTGGTATATTAATAAATATTGATAAATGTGCATGTTTATGAGTAAGATTTCGTGTTTGAAAGAATACTTTTAGCATAAAATCGGAGGGAGAAAGAACGAAGAGTGATACAGGCCTACAAAGTGTTTGGTGAACGCGTAATGTGTCACAAAATGATGTATTTTATTGCACCTCAGAAGTCAAAGGAATATTATCACCTGATGCAATTTTTATAGATATATAATGTTGGAAACAGAGTGGGAGGAGAAACCCTCTACCTCGCTGTGTTCATGAAAGAACTCGTGCTGTGAAGGGTGGGAATTTTGGGGCCGTGCGCGACCTGGAACGAATTTAGGTACGGTCTGACGAACACATTTAACCGGACCGTCTCGGGCTCTAACCCTGCCAACGTGTGCTGAGAATTATCGTCCCTACGCGCCACGTGGCTTTCTGGCTTTACGGTGTCGAGGATTGTAATTTCACCGTGTTTTTGTTTTGGAGGGAAAAGTACAATACAATATCGTCTGCAGTCGAGTTCAGGGTCATATAGGTATGTGGTAGAGGCAACAGGCGCTGAGGATTGGCGCGGAGACATTTATTGTCTCAATTAGATACCATCGGATTATGGGTTAGTATCATTTTATCGAATTTTATAGAATGTACCGTTCGAGTGTCTGTATAGATTATTTTGCCTTAGCAGACCCATTCATGTCTTATTGCGACAGAGTTAGCATTCTCAGCAGTCACACTTTATATAAAATCATTTTTTTTTTCAAAAGAACAGAATGTTTGGATTATATTGCTGTGAGAACAGGTTACAGTAAGCTTATCACATGAATCGAGTTAAGTGTTTCAAGATGAAATGGAAACTTGCAACAGTTACGCTCGCGATTGACAGTTGACACACCCTTGATCACAGGCCACGCCCACTTTTGAGTGTGTGTGTGTGTGTGTGTGTGTGTGTGTGTGTGTGTGTGTGTGTGTGTGTGTGTGTGTAGACCTATATTTTCTTTATGTTTTGTATAGGCCTATATCGTATACTTTGTACTTATACTTGTTGGCCATAACGTATAATAGGTATAGTGTTTCACATTACGTTATCATGGTTGTGGTCAGCAACTAATACGTCTATTTCCTGCAGTTTTTGTTGTTTGCATCCAACAAAGCCATTGAGGAAATAGCATTGTGCCTGTATTCATCAGAGAGTAAACCTCTCGTATTGTGCGAGAATTGTGCACGACTCGCCACGAGATTCAGTTCAAAGTCACTCGTCTAGTAAGAACAGAAAAAGGGATATTAAGAAGGTCATTGCCATATTCATGACAAATGCGAATTGACAATGAACACACAATAACCGTTATATGCATCAGCATATCCATTCTGCCATTTCATTTTGTTACTTGTGTAGGTACGTTATTGGACTAAGACTAACGGAAATAGTACAGAATGTCAGCCTTTCATATCACCACGCCAAAATGGGAGACAGAAGTTCACTCACACATAACACTGTGCCGTGAAATTAAGCAATTCCGTTTTGGCGGGAACAATTGGCACGGCACACCAATAAACTGCTCACACACATAATCGTAATATGCACGATATTACAGTCGTGCCAATAATAAATCGTGATCATGACTCGTGGCTGCGTTTAAATTAAAGTGTACCCGATGAAGCCACGTATATTACGCATCTATAGACAGGTCTACCATGTTCTGATTTGGTTTTGAGGACATCAAAAGTATTATTGGACCTTTTATTGTGTGCACGTTTGTTGCACGGTTGTAAACGATCGTTGGTAGTTCATTGTTACAAACATACAGGTAAAAAAAAATCCCAAATCGAACACTTTGATAATTTTATGCTTAATATATCTTGCATGCAGATGATTGCCCTTAGTGTTGTCTACACTACAACTATACAACGCTTAATATAACGGGAGATAATGCTATACAAGTCATGCAGATAACTTGAATGTTGTTCCTACGGATGCAGTTTGTAGGTTGTGCTGACTCCTGAAGTAATTTACAAAGATAATTTATAAAAACAAATTTGACTTTTGCAGAGCCATTTCCATCGCGGTATTCAAGCAAATTTGCACCTTTCACGGTTATGCGCTTGCCCCACTGCGTGGGCGGGTTCCAGATTGCACCTTTTAGGTGTAGTTGTTTGCATCTAGTCGGCCGTTTTTGTAACATAATTATTTAAATTTCACGCAATACCATTTAAACCAAGGTTGTTCTTGACAAAAGGTTGCACGAGGCTGTTCGACATTGCAACAAGTAATATATGCAAACTGGATTCCAGCAATTGAAGTTCATATGAAAAAGAACAGGTTAATGGAATAGCTCGTCTCTAGGATCCCGGGAATGAAACAAAGGCCTACAGGTGCAAGTTGCATTTTAAAGGTTAGAAATAATGCATCTTTAACATAATTTTATCAGATAGGCTACAAAATTAGTAAGCAACGGCTTGATGGCGTAGTGTTAGAGCGTCCGCCTCACGTCCGGAATGTCACGGGTTCAAACCCCTGTCGTGTCATACCTAACGACTTTTACTTTTTATGGAGCCCTCATGCACATTTCATGTGCAAATTTTAAAGGTACAACTTTGCACTTATCCGAAAGGTGCAAAGTTGCACCTTTAAAGGTGCTTTCAATGTGACATTGGTCTGCACCTCTAAAGGTGCAAAGTTGAACTTA
>JZLH01S0105941.1:0-17424 GCA_001188425.1 Eucidaris tribuloides | reverse complement strand
CAATGGGAAATGATGCTATAGAGACTTTGTTCAGAAAATACACTTCATTACGTTAACATCTACCGTAGACAGCACAAGAACATACTCAGAGACGGATTTATGTGAAATTGACACCAGCTAACCCCCCCCCCCGAAAAAAACCTCACAGTTTAGAAACTGCAAGATTTTACTGGCATAGCCAGAAAATACATAAAGGGAAAGTTGGGTAGCATTAATCTATTGAATGCGGTCACTACGTTTCCGTCTACTAAACGAAGAAAATTGATTTCATTAATGAAAGAGATTATTCAGAGAGATGAAAAGGGATGTAATAGATTTCCTTATATGTCGCTCTCTGTATTTTAAGATTGCAACTGCTGATTTATAATTTTTTAACAAACATGATAGTCTGGTGGTATTGTCGCAGCCCAGAAAGCTGTATATAGATGGCGGGTTTGAGTCCCACTGGTTCATTTTTTGTGACATGTTTGTTAAAAATTTTAGATGAGCAGTTGCCATCTTAAAGTACATAGAGGAACCTATTGCATCAAAATTGATTTTTTTTTCGAGAGAAATAGGACAAGCAAATGCAAAGAAGTAATTTTCTTCGAACCCATTAAAACTGACGAGTTGGAAACATGTACCATTTCTTTTGCATGCTACATGTGGCTAAGATGAAAACTAGACAACCTCTTTTTCTTTATTTTGTGAATAGAAAAAAAAGGAGTTTCAAAACAAGTTAATGGCCTCGCGAATGCAGAACTTGATTTTCATATTAAATTGATAGATCTCAAAGTGTCAATTTTGAAGGTATTTATGGTCTGTTAATAATCAGTTATGTATTTTATAAGATAATTTAGTCCACATTTATCATAGTATCACCCATGTTGTGGAATAAAGAAAACACGTTTAAGAAAAAGGATATAAAGATAGTCTTTACACTAGTTACAGAGTAGCACCGTCTTATAATAATTTCACTGTTCTTTCATCTTGCCGTCATTTTGAAACACCTCTGTAGGTATAGGATAAAAATTATATCTATTTTATCATGTTGAAGGTATCATTTTTGTGGCTATGTCTATCAAAAATTAAGAATGACAAAGATGCTTCCTTCCCTTCCCAATGAAGAAACAAAAAGAAATGATCGTTTAGCCTAAAGCTATATTTTTGCCGGTTCCGGAAAAAAAGAGTCAAGGAAATGTAGTTTAAGAAACACCAATGTTTAAATAGGTTGTAATACTACAAAATAATACGAAAATAAAATGAGAATAAAGAACAATACCTTACAATAAGGACACCTGAAAACGAAAATAAACGACAAAACAAAATTTGCGTCATCTAACAAGAGATTACAAAGCAAATTCTATATTTCACTTTCTGTTGAATGTACCTAATTACGTAGGTACTTAACAAACATTAGTAGCATTTCAAGGCCTTTATACTGTAATTATGCCCAATAACATTGAGTACATGTGCATAGACATTAAATTCTATAAAAGTCCACTGTTTTCAGAATGAATTCTTTTGGTTTTAAGGAAGAATACGGAAACTTTTTTTTAACATTGATGTACGGTTTGCATTTTAGAAAACGGTTGTTGTTCCATCTTAGTCAGATATAATGATAAGCCAGTTTGGTTCTTGACGTAATTTGTGGGTGCTCCAATATATCACAAGCGTGATGGCCTTTTCCCCTTAATTCGATAATGTGTTATTCAATTGACGGTCTATGGACCGAATTATTTGAAACAATGCGTAATTGATCATTAATAGAGCAGATATAGGATCCGTTATTATTCTAAACATGGTTTTTTCAGTCGCATTTTTTCGTGTAAAAAACACTCGAAAAGGTCGAGGCGTCCATCCGCGCTTGAGTCGGCACAATTAATCAACAATACTAGTAATTACATTAACTCTGTAAAGTACAGAAAGAGAGAGACTTTTAATATATGTTATGTAGTTTACCGATTCTGTGGCGTAATGAAAATTCAAGGGACGGCAGTAAGGCCTGTCAAATTATGCTCAGAGATAGTTTATGTGCTGGGCACTGTCGGGTTTATATCGATAGTTAATTGAATGTGAATATTAGATAACGAAACGCACCCGATCGGTTACAATTCGTGTATTTCCGAAAGTTAGTTATTTCGCAGTTCGGTTATTCCGAAGGTTCGTATTCACGAAACACGTAAAATTCCTATACCCTCGATGTTCGTTAGTCCGAAAAACGAAAAAGGTTCGTTAATGCCGAGCATATTGTGGCGTTTATTGATTCCGAAGGTTCGTGATTAGAGAAGGTTCCGTTAATCCAAAATAAAATAAGGGTCGTTATTCCGCAAGGTATCGTTAATCCGAAAACGCCAATAAGGTATTGTTAGTCGCGAAATGAAATCGAGGTTTCGTTTTAGTCCGAAAGTTGAAATAATCTGTGGGCGAAGCCGGAAACCGACGGAAAAGGCAGCGTGGTGGAGGGGGGGGGGGAAGGGTAGAATCAACCGTTGCTGTTCAACTTGTTATGAGGGTGGGGAAGGGGCTGATCTATCATTACCAGGGGCGATTGATTACGAGATTCTTTCAACAGGGTGATATAGGCTTATGGACTAGTTCATTTCCATGAGCAAGAATCGATAATCATGTTATCTCTCATCATTCCTAGCCTGTAATTGCGCTGGGGGAAGTGTTAAAAATTGTGGCATTTTGAATTGTTTTTGATCCGTTCAAATATTCTACTAAAGAGTGCTTCTTGATTAAATGGTTTACGGCACTACAAACCTTAAACAAAATGTCGCTCTGCGCGAGGAGGGGAGGGGGCTGGGGGATTGGTTTGGGACCAGAATAGGAGGCGATACAAGCTGCGTAGATCCCCTCTTTTTTTTGGCTGGGAGGCGGTCAAAACAGCCATCTGCGCCTGCTATGCCAGCTTATTTTGGCAATGGGGGGGGGCGGGCAAGACACAAATTATGTTCGTCATTAAATTATATATTGTAGTACAATAATATATACATTTATGTTATATGATTATCATATACAGGGTGAGGATGCCAGCTTTCGCCAACAGAGGGAGGCGTAAAGAAAAATTTCATTCACATTTTCCCGCGATTGGCCGCTCAAGCTGATTTTTTTGTTGTTGTTTTTCTGTTTGAACGGGGTACTTCTAACATGTACTCTCTTAGCTTTATCCTTACAAGCAAATAATTGTAATCTCATAAGCTCATAATTGAAATAATGCGAGCGGCGAAGCTCGAATCCCTTCCTATGAATGACAAATGTTAAACTGTTGTTAACTACCTCACAGAATAATTAAACAAGTCATCAATACTGAAAACCTGTGTGATCTGCAGGAACAAACTTTACTTTGTTTGGCTAATGCAATGAAGATTGAAATTTCATGCAGCGGCAAAAATTATAGTACTGTTTAGTAAGAAAAAAGATATGGTACTGTTTATACGCACAAGATATGGTACTGTTTATTAGCGAAAGACTAGCGAAACTTCAAAATTTCAGAGGTTTTTTTGTTTCATCCGATAAGATTTTACAAATCACTTTTTAAACATGCCTTGACTGCAGCATTATACCAGATGTTAAACAGCACATAATGCGCTTGCTCAGCAAACCAGTTAAATTTAGTATGAGCAGAGGACTCATTTTTATTTTGCTTATTTCTCACACTGCTATATCGGAGATATTTATGAAAGATATTCATGTTTTATTTGTGATTATTTGTTCAATTGTTTGAGAAGCTTAGTAAAAGAGATATTACAGTTTAAATCTTATTGATTATGTTTGATAGTTTTCTTACTGCAAGTATAGGCATGGGCGATTTTTCTGCCTTTTCGTGGCCTCTTACCATAATGATTATTTCTACGTCATGCATGGCTTATCCTGATGATGATGCAGAAAAGGAGAAGAGTAGGCTAGGAACATACATATTAATCAATAACACACTAACATTTTTACGATTGTATTACAGTTTGTCAAAGTGTGCGGGTGTGTGTGGGTGCGTGGGTGTGTTTGTGTGTGCTGAGGCGATGGGGTTAGTACATAGAACCCCTGAAATAATTGTTAGGGTACTCATCTCATCCCCTTCACTGTTGTCTGCATCCTTATAGACTCACGTTTTATCGGAACTTCAACATCATATCACATTTCATGGGAGGCAAGATTACTGTTGACAAGACAGTATGATGCCTGAATTATTATACTACCTTTACATACACGAACACGCAACACCCACATTATACGAGCACCTCTCACGCAACACACACCCACACACACATACTGTTCGGTGGATACGAATTGAAATGCAATCCCTTTTAAAATTCCACATGGATAATTATAATTTATATTCTTTATTATCATCGTTGTTATTATGATCATCATTAGTATTATCGTTATTTTCATTATTGTTAACAGCAGAAGCTGTTAAATGACACCCCCTTCCCCCCACCCCCCAAAAAATAATCCCCCTTATCTGAAGGTTATTCACGAGTGACCAACACATAGTCCCCAACATTCTTAATCCATTCGCTCAGGCAGCAATTGCTCAGATAAAATCAAAATCAAGATGCTTGATCCACGCCACTTCTTGATGCAATACATGCTTTGGCCACAAAATTCATCCTCCGCTGAGATTATTATTGCATATTTTTGAATTACAACACCGATTTTGTTACTAAAATAAATTTATTTCATTTTCGGACTAACACACCTTCGGAATAACGAACCTTCGGAGTATTCGAACCTTCGGAATAACGAACCTTCGGAATAACGAACATCACCCGAACAGGTGACCTGTCACGTCGATACCCATATAAAGTCGCAAGCTATAAATTTGCAAAAAGTCATGAAAAAAAACTAAGCAGCTGGGGTCAATTATAAATATATATAAATATATATAAATATATATATATATATATATATATATATATACATATGAGCTATATAATCTTTCATCATGTTCATGCTACTTGTGTCTTTTATAAGATCATAAAAATGAAGCCCTAAAAAATGTATTTCAATTTACTGATCATTTAGTGCTTTAAACTGTTACAAGAGTGAAAATCTACGAGTAACAAGTTGAACCATCCCCACTTCTCCCCATAGACTGCTGTGTTACATCACATATGACTTATGCCTCCACCGGATGAATAAGTCAAGTGTGATGTTTGTCCATACACATCTTGCCAGTGGGAGCATAACTACCCAAAATTGTGTATTCTAGGGTGTTTATTTGTCCTTTTAAGTGGTACTATGTAGCTCAGATATCAAAGTTTGACAATCTCTTTTTTTTTTAATTGACCCTTCACAGTAGTGGAGCAGATAACTGCATATTCTGGGTCGAATCGTTCAAATTGTGATAAAAGCACCAAATTTGGCATGGATATTCGTCGAGTGGTGTCCTATCAGAAAATAACGCGGGCCACGTGAAATTTCCAAAATGGTGGATTATGGGGGCCATTTTTCAAAATGGCCGCCAAATGCAACCTATATTGAGCCATTTTAAAAATAATTTTTGAATGGAACTTCCTATAAGCATGAATTTGGTGTCATTTGATAGACATTTAAATTTGCTACAAGATGATACCGCACTTCATTGGATTTGTGGTAAATTTGACAGCGCTTTTAGGCCAAAAATGTGAGTTTTTAACCCTTTTTTCAAAAATTGAAATTTTAGTGAATATATCATTTTCCCTTTTTTTTCAAAATGTTTCGTCAGGAAGACATCAAAACTTTGCATAAAACTGCCCCAATATATATTCAATATTGTATTGAAATGACACATTCACTGCATTTTTACAAAATGTGTTATATTGCTTTAAAGTTAACACCATAGCATTACCTAAAACAGCATGTTGTACTCTACATCACGCTTGGGAGTTTCCCGTAGCGAAGACTGGTTCCTTTCCAATCGTTTACGGTAGTGGTTGTTTTGTACCGCTGTTAGATGCAAGACACAGATTTTATGGAATGTGAAATTGGTGAATATAAAAACAATAACTTGTATTGCCTTTCAACGTAAAACGTCCGTTGAGGTGTCTTCATAATGCTGCAAAGGTAACTTACTGATACATTTACTGTCCGGCAAATCTGGGTCGCTTATTTACGTGACTATGGCTTGGTTAACGGGCACTTGTGGCCGTGCGTGCTAATTCACGCGTTGATATCAATGGAGCAAGGGTGGATTAGCGGGGAGGGTGTCCTGTGTTGTGAAGTTGGACGGCCCAGCAACATTTGCCGCGGTCTGGGGTAGTATAGCATCTTTGGATCTATACTACCCAATAGTTCTACGGGTTGCTTATTATGTATTGAGTAACTTGAAGATTTCGTTTGAATGGAACCTACTCTTATTATGTGTGTGCTATCAAATTAACTTCAATCAAATTCTTGACAACATGATACAACATTTAATCAAATTAGTGTAACCTTACATATCACTTTGGACCCAGAAATGTGCCATTTGTCCATTTTCTCCTTACTGTGAATTTTTCTGTAAAAAAATGGGTATTTTACTAGATTTACAGAAATATTGTGACTTTGACATCAAAACTTTCCAAACGACTGCAGATGTATATATTAATGATTTCATGAACATGTTACAATCATTTACTTCTTATTTTAAAAAGGTATGTTCTCAAACTTAAGAGCGTAGGGCTATACTGGCATATACATATGCGTATAGGCCTAGGGTAAGCCGAAATAACGTTTTTACGGAGGACCTATAGGCACTGGCAAGTATTATTGCATCTAGTGCCTAGACAGCAACCACCCAAGTAAAAATAGTAAATAACGATAAATCAATAAATCAATCAATCAATCAATCAATCAATCAATCAATCTATCATCAATCTCGTTGTGTTTTTTGTTTGTTTTACTATTTATATTTTTTTCTATTCCATTTTTTTGTGTAATTATCATTTCGTGTATTATACGTTGTATTTGTAGTTCTTTTATCATATTTATTTTTTATTGTATGAAGGGCCCCTTGGGTGAACAGTTTTTATAACTGAAAGGGCAACCCTATTGAAAAAAATTGAAATCAATCAATCAATCAATCAATAATTATGTTATTAAATACATAAAAAGAATGAATGAATGAATGAATGAATGAATGAATTAATTAATTAATAGTTAAAGAAATACAGATACTGGAATAAACTAATACCACACAAATTTGAGTTTTTATGTCCCCGATACTCGAAAGTTGGCCATATATAGTAGTTTGGAGGGGGTGTAGGTGTTTTGTGTTATAGGTGACACTTATTGTTTGAAAAGTCCAACACATCCATTGGATGGTTCCTTACATTATGCCTCTTAACTTATAGCTCCAAGAAGTTGCTAGTGCGCAGCATCAGCCACACCCGGTAAACTGTGTTGGCTCGACTCATGTTATGTGCACAAAATGTGAAGGTTTGTTTGGCAACTTTTTGTATCAAAATGTAACAAAATGACCGTTTTCATATTTATTTTTATAGGAATTGCATTTCCATGCAAGTCATAATTGAGTAAAAAAAAAAATTGTAAGTAATGGCAAGAAGCAAACGATATGGGAAACTTTGAAACTTCAAGAAGACAAAGGCGTTTTGTGGTGTATTTTTTCAAAGTAATTTGAAATCATTTACACTGTGAGGACAAATGGAATTATGCGAGTGATAAATGAAGTTACATAACCCTATTTTCGATTTGATATTATAATAGGCTCCTGGTGACGAAACTGAATTTTAATTTCACAGGAATGCAAAATGTTGAACACACAAAAGGTGTGTCACATGGGTAATGAATTTAGGAGGAGAAATTTCTACACAAACTTGTTTGCATTTGTAAGTGTATAATAATAGCTGGTTCAAAATGAATTACAGAGGCATCTCTGGGAGCGAGCGGTTTTGAAGGTAAAAAAAATCATTTGGGGGAAAGGGAGAAGAGGTTCAGGGTAAATCATTATATAATTTGTAATGGCCTTTTTAACAATATAAATCGAACTACAACCCTAAATTTCACCCAACCAGGTGAGTAAACTTCTATAATATTTAGTGCTTATTTGAGAACTGGGACGAGATGGAGTAAGAGAGGTGAACAGCAAACATTATAGTTGCAAATTAAAATATGCCACCAAACATATTATATTTCGTAACATTTCAATGATTATCAAATAAAGCAATCAAATTAACGCTGGGAATACACTCCTCAAAGATTTAAAACACACATTTAGACTTATGGGGATGTTGTGTTTGTGCGTCTACATAGAATTTCACCTATGAATTCTCTGACTGTAAATAACACAAAAAACTACGGACAGAAAGCTGTTGACTTAAACAGAATGTAATTCTAAGAAATTACACATTTCTTTGCGATACACTAAACGAAACGGCTGTTTATCTTTTGTGACAACTTCTCAGTGTTTGTACAGTTGCGATATAAAACCAGAAGTCATTTCTGTCATTATTTTTTATGACTCACATGAATAAAGTGGTAAACAAAGGATCAAAGGATGTTTTTATTTATACTGTGCTTGGCATAAGCAAGCTACATGGAGTATATGCAAATATTACTCATTTCCATTATTGTACAATTGTTAATATTATGCTTAGACGTTGGCATTTCTGTTAAACCCCCAGTTTTGTTTGCTAGTATCTGTCTCCTTATCGAAATCGCAACATGGCTTAGATATTGTTAAATAACATATTCTTTGAACTGAGTCGGAGACATCATGTTTTCGGGTTATCAGTCCGTCCGTCCGTTGCCGGTTCTAGTTTCCGTGATAACTCAAGAACAAGCGATTAGATTTTTATTTAAATGGGGTGAGTCACTATAACGCAAAGATGAACTGATTTCATTTTTAAGTTGAAAGGTCAGAAGACCAAAGGTCACAGATCCTAATACATGTCTAATTTGGTTCATTGCTGCGGTAACTCAAGAGTGGTTCAACTTGGGTCAAGCAGGTAAAATGAGGCACCGCTGAAGTTATTAGGTTTTGAAGCCAGTTAAAAGTTCGAAGGTCAAAAGTCGCAAGGCCTTTTATATCTGATTTTGACTTGTTACCACAATTAAGAACGGCATATGGGATTTCAATGTAACTTTGGTCAAGTGTGTACTATGAGTCACTGATAAAAATATTGAGTTGAGGAGTTGAAGCGTCGCAGGGCAAAGGTCACGGTGCCTCAAAATGGCTGATTAGAGCTCATTAGCATGATAACTTGAATAATTAAGCTTATCAGATTTTGTTGTAACTTGTAGAAGTAGTAGTAGTGGTGGTGGTGGTAGTAGTAGTAGTAGTAATAGTATGAGGAGCCAATTAACTTCTTCAATTTTGGAGTTGAAAGGTCAAAGGTCAAGTGTCACAAGGACCTTTTAGGTCTGATTTAGTCTCATTGTCATGGTAACTTCTTTAGAATTAATGATCAGATTGGGTACATGCATACATGTAGCTTTTCAATTTCTGTCTGATTGTGTGGGTGTGCGGTTTGCAGAGGCATACCCATCGATTGTGTTCAGTTTAACTATTCTAGTTGTTTCTTGCAACAGCTACTTTTACTACTTGCATACAGCATTTAAAGATCTATTGGTTGAATATAACTACTTGCTCTCTTTTGTGCGGAATTGTACTCAATAAACATTTCTGTACTTGAAAAGTATTTTTATGCATTTTTCTTTGTAAATGATAGAAGGAAGTGATTGTGTCGCCTGAGATTATTCTTTTTGGATTTAACGTGATGCAAAACCTATATTTTGGCACAAAAATCATCGAAATTGGTCAAGAGGATGCCGTTTTATGATAGAAATACTATTTCTGGCAGCCATTTTGAATAATTACCGAAAAATGGCCGCCATTTTGGAATTTCGCGTGGCCCACGTACTTTCTGTAATAGTTGGCCCAAAATGACTCTGCATGCCAATTTTCATGCTTTTATCACAATTTGAACGATTTTTCAGTTATCTGCTCCACTACAGTGTTAACTTATGTCTTTAAAATTTGATATTATATAGTAGAAATATTAACACGCAATATTTTGACAATTCTAAAGTAATGATAATCACGTACTTTTCCACTTTTCGTGCCATAATTACTTGCGACTTTATACGGGCTTGGTGGTGACGGATCACATTATTCATTATGTATTGATCCGTTTCTTTCCATTTAATTTTCTAACACACCTTAAAGGCATCGTATAACAATGTTCCCAGTTTAATAAAAACAAATCTTACCTACATGATTCCCCGTGCTACCAGTGTCTCTAATAAGGTCTAAAGATGAAGCCCTGAAGAAATTGCACTTCAAAACGATCATGGTGTGCATTTAAAAAGTGAAAATCATTGAGCGACCATTCTGGTATTCCCCCATAGACTGCTTTGTTCCAGAATTCCGTCAGCTGACAATAATTCATATGCCGACTTTCATCTGTACATATTTTACGAGTGACGGCATAATTGTTTGAAGTTTTTTGTTGTAGGGTGTTTATTTGTCGATTTAAACACTGTCAGATATGTCGGATAGCAAAGTTAGACTTTTTTTTAATGGGAATGCTTCAATGATATGTATTGTCTTTCAAGGGACACACGGTGCTTGCAGTCGTTCTGCAGCCTGTGGCAAAATAACTCTTTCTAGTGGTGGTGCGGTCCAGCTCGTACCAAAGACGCTGGAACCAAGACTACTCACCAGTGTTCCCTCATCTATTCGCGGCAACATGAAAACTATTCATCGCCAGTGTCTTATGCCAGGTATACGAATAATTGTGTTTATTTAAAAGTCAAGGATTAACAATTTTATGTGTAAATGTATGTAAATGTTTGATTGCTGATTTATTTAATTACATGAATAGCGTGCATTCAGGTAAAAAGGTGATTTCCAGCAAGGCCGTGAACCAATGCATACAACAAAGATAGTACATGTAATTACAAATTACAAACAAGAACAAAATAATAAAATGAAAATCAAAACAAAGCGATACTAAAATAATTCCAAGGATCAAAGGAGAATTAATGGAGCAATTAATGGTTTTGGACTTGAGTTTAAGCCGGTACAAAATCGATAACTAAATAATGGATGTAATGCAATTAAATGGCGAAAAATGGCGACATGTAAACTTGGCATACATGGCATAGATCAACATAGTGCTAAAGCTATAGGAGTAATACGTGGTTTGTGTGGAGGGTCATCTAAGACTAAAATACTTTATAACACCGACTTTTTATCCAACTAGTCAAAAACAAAAAAGATTTGCACACTTCATAAAAACAGATAACACCCAATTTTTTAAAGACTTCTATGTGACAGTAATACTACTAGATTAACTTGCAAACCCATGTTCTTTCCTTACTTTTCGTCTCTCTGCGAATCAGTTTGCCTCAACAATCCGTGCCATCATGGAGCAACATGTATTGATGACGAAGAGGGATTCACGTGCATCTGCGCTGCAGGATATGAAGGAGTGCTCTGCAATATATGTAAGTTACACACCTCTATATCATGTAAAGGTCCGTTGACAAGCCAGAATTGAATAGCACCCCCTCACTTTATGTACAATATCTCTTTTGCACCCCCCCCCAAAAAAAAAACCCACCTCACCGTATTTCTTCTGCCCTCAGGTTACTCGTGAAAGACATGTCTGTGAAATTGAAAAATCGGTAATTATCTAGCATTTGAAACATCGGCGTAATTCTGTGATAAAATCGCATTCATCGTGGGGGGGGGGGGTGGTCGAATGGTCTGGGGTTTGTTTCATAAAGCTGTTCGTAAGTTACGCATGACTTTACGAATGACTTGAAATATGGCAAGCCAAATGTGATTCTCAAACTATTAAAATCACATCTGCTAATGTTCAAATATGCCAACATAAGTTAACATTCTTACTCTTTACAACCATTGAACAAACATTTTAACGCAAACTTAATTGTTTGACAAAATCTAATTGACATTAAATATACTTTCTTACAATGACATGAACAACTTTTTGCATTTTACGTGGCACTTCACAATCGAGTCGTTCGTAAAGTCATGCGTAACTTTACTAACAGCTTTATGAAACAACCCCCCCCGTTCATTCACCCCCTAGATGAATAAGATTCCCTTAGGCCTTGGTCACACTATGGCAGTATTGGGCGACTTACTACCTGCGATTGAGTTACGACGACGATTAATCGTGCAGGTGATCTTCCAGTAGTTGCAGCTAAGATCGTGCGATTTATCGTATCGACAAACCATTGGAAAATCACTTGTGATCGGACAGGGTGATGGTACGCATCGAACATAAGTTTTCCAAACCAGGTTTAGAAAAACCTGGGCTAGATCATATTGATCGCAATAGAGGTGGCGAAGTCAATCGCACATGTGATTGGTGCGGGCAATCGTGCCATCACCGTACGATGATCGTGCCACATAATGCGCATGTCAAAGGCCGAATTTGTCCATAGATACGCAAAATGGTAAACTGATCGCGTAGACGACACCAGTCAATGGTAGCTCATCGTACGATAGCATGATCCTGAAGACTTGCGAATACCTGGAATGTGATTAATGCATTTTTTTCGGTTAATATTTGTTGTTGCTGTTTAATAAAAGTGAATGTCCATTCTCGGGATCAAGTCCGGAATGAACTTCAACATCATTTGTGCATCTTCGACGGAGGCTTCTTCTATTTTCCTCCGCTACAGGCTTCGCCTCTCCCTGAGCTTTCTTGGAGGCATGTCTGAATTATAACTGTACATGTATAAGTGTACGAGTACATGTGGCTCTATGAACATTAGTGGTGCCATTGTTCAAGAAGGAAGCACTGATTTATATAGCAACGTGAATAATGAACATAAAATAATATTTTCCTTTGTTGAGGTTGTTAAAAGCATTCCATTCACACCATTCTTTTCACAAACGCATAATGTTTGCCTATATCGAAATGTCCAACGCGTAGCCATTCGTTTGAAACCAGTGAATGCACGACGTTCGCGTACAATGAGCGGAAAGTTAACGTCTACAGATTAGCTACCTTCAGTACGCATAGTAGATCGCAAGCGAAATTACTAGGCCACTAGTCGCAGCTATATCAGCAGCGTTTGATGTTACCATTTAGGCCGTAGGCTAATCGCACCATAAATTTGGCCCACCACGACTTGGCCGAGGCAAGTGAACGGACGAACGTCCTGGCGACTATGTCTGCAGGGATACGTGCAGACTCAGTGGTGGCGAATTAGCGATTTGTAATTAGACGTAGGTGCGATTACCTACGACTAGGCTGAACAGAACAGGTCGTACATAGACAGATCTTCATTACAAGTGTGCCTACCATAGCAGACAAATCTGTGACAGCGATGTTACTTAGCTGATCCATGGATGCGGAGGCCTCTTGTCGTAGGCGATTCATTTGATCGCAGATAGTTCGGGCAATACTGATTATTATACTGCCTAGTGTGTACCAGGGCCTTACAGATTTTCGCCAGTGATTTGAAACATGCATGAAATATAGCCTGTGTTACAGTCTCTGTGGTAGGCTCACTGAACTGAATCGGTTCATTGACATTATTTCAATTTTAACCCCTTGCCTTTGAGATTATGTAATTTAGATGCAGTTAATACACGTCAAATCCGGTTCTCATAGTTGAGTTAATCTTTTGGCAAATGAATAGTAATCTGCATGAGACTAGCCTAATGCATGAAATGCGTCATATCCATGAATACATGTGGTACACATATATAAATAAATTTTGAATAATTATACATGATGAACACACATCCAGAGCAATGGTCAGAGTGAACTAGACTTCAAATGTTTACATCTTGCCAATGTGATTTCATGACTGGAAACCTTTACGTACATCACAGTAACCACCTCATCTGCTGTACCAGAGACAACAATAACACCGGGGATAGAAACCAGACCTGAAGTAACAATGGCGCAAGGCAGCACACCGGAAGTAACACTGGGGCCAGACACCACACCGGAAGTAACATTGGGGACAGACACAACACCGGAAGTAACACTGGGGCCAAACAACACACCTGAAGTTACACTGGGGCTAGACACCACACCGGAAGTAACACTGGGGAGAGACACCACACCGAAAGTAACACTGGGGCTAGACACCACGACAGAAGCAGAAGGAAGTGCCGCAATTACAAGGCCAAGTTACGTCCAGGGTAAGTGAATCTCGGAGAGTTTGAAGAGTGTGTTTATCCCTTTGAGCCCTAATGTTGCATCTGTGCACACATGTACAATTAAATTGAACAATTGTAATGATTGTGTTTCTCCTTCACCTTTGTGAGACACTAAAGAGACACTAAAATAAAACATATTGTGCGGAAGTAATATCTGTAGAAAAATTATCATTTCCAATGCAGCAATAAGAAAAGCAAAATTGTAATGAATGAGGAAAAGAGCGATTGTCATTATCATCCCCTCAGAATAAATTCAGCGTGTAAAGAGTTAAAAACCTACATATCCTCCGCCTCTATGTATACATCAGCACCATTTCCAATATCTTCGTGCAGAAGGGGTCACTGCTTCTTTGCTAGGGAAGATACAATAGTCTTTCCAAATGGGATCTTGAATAAGCCTATAGATTCTGAAAACACAAAGGCAGACTGAGGTCCAGGCCAAAATACGTAGGCAACACCAAGACATGATACTACAGTAAAGACAAGTGGGCCGGGGCCGCGAACATCTCCTATAGCCTAAATCAGTTTGCTAGTAAATGGAGCACAGACTAGTACTACTAATGTCGCAATAGCTTATGAGTGACACCATTTGATGGGGCACGTGTCCCCATCCCTGCGTGGCTACGCGGGAATTCACACTTACGACTACTCACTTTCCCACGTGAGTTAAGTGATATTTCTTCTGGGCCTGTTGGAAATCAAACTGGAAACTTTTTTTCACTACACCTAATAAATAAGAGGTTGAACAGGGTCTGTAAATTTAGGGACGTTCGTCGTAGAGAACGCCCTTTTCAACCCTATATCGGTTGCGAAATATGCACCAGAACGGATCGGTTAAGCATGGTGTAATAAAGCGCCGGTCATTTCGGGGTGTAATGTTACACCCCTAGACTTACGTAAACCCTTAAGACGAGCTGTGACTTGGTCAGTTTTATCCGGCGGCATATTCGATGTATGCAATTGTGTTCCCGGCCTGGCACCGTTTTGCCTCGCTGCGTGTTATCCTTTGTCCCGATACGTTACGTTTCAATGGCACTCTTGAGCTGCGTAAAATTCAGATCCAACTTCGAAATTTTACGAAACAGTCGAAGAAAGAAGCAAAACGGCACATCATCTTTCCATTTTTACCTGTCTCCAGCGTCAGATAGAGTGGACACTTCAAGTTTCACATCGGTTGTTTGCAAGCCCGTGTGCATGGTGTCAAAAGTAAGTTCACAAGTTTCGCACTATTTCATGGCAGGGGCATCGAGTCGATGTCGCTGTGTTTTTTGGGCAAACATCCCAAATATTCAAATTTCTGTTCTGCATTATGTGAAATGATTTGTGAATGCCGTTACTCACGTCTATGCAAGAAGAATTCTAACAAATGCTGTATATTGCCATACTCCACCTTTGAATGATGAAAAACTCGTCTATTCATCTGAACTTTTGTGAAAATAGTTTACGTTGATCAACGAGTAATTGATGTTTAATTGCATTGCATTCTAAAATTAACTTATATATCTCGAAACACATACGAAGTAGATAGGTGGGAGTAACGTCAGTATTTTCTTTAAAGTATGGGAGCCTACGCTACAACTATGGACCAAATTCAGCATTTTTCACACGTTCACTTCCATACTAGAATTTCTCCATTAACCATATCTACCAATAAGGCTGATCATAAATTAGTCACCACGTCTCGCCACTGTGCTGAAATGGGGTTTCAAAACGCAAGTTAAGTACAGCTTACAGTTTGCATTAACATACTGTCCCGTACGGTAGTTAGTGTACATACATCCATATTTGCTTTTGTCAGACCAAATTAAATGGGTACACGGGATTACTACCTAATCACCCTCTCTTAGCCAGCGTCTTTACTCCTTTTGTTTACTTAGTTGAATAGGTCTGTTAATAGGTGCAATATATTACTGCCAGAACAGGGAGGGTATACGAGAAGTAAAATACAGTTTGACCCAACCAGAACCAATGCTTTATGTAATGCGTGTCTTTGATCAATTATATATACAGTATGTGGTGATCGAGGTATTTCCGTACTGTCCAGGAGGGATAAGATTCTTTGCAATGTCCCATGTTGAATTCTAAAGATTGTATCCATGATTGAGACGTCGCTTAGGTGCATGAAGAGTTAGATCACAAAACGGGTCAACCCCACCATGGAGCTACAAAACTCCATGACCCCACATAAATTTGGAGAAAATGCATTTATGTGCCCGCGTTTGTACACGCGCCTATGAAAAAAAAATAAAGTAAAACCCGAGATACTTGGTAATAAATTATTGGATTTGGCTTCAGTTTACATACTATCGCTAAATAAGTGGTAAATGTATTGGTATTAATAACTCAATTTTGGTGGAAAATGGACTCAATATGTGTTTCGATCAAACCCTTCAAATGCAGTTTGATAACTGTAAATATTTGAGGTTAGTGTACAATAAACTTCACAGTTAGCCGAGTTTTACTGGTAATGTCCTGCTAAAAACATTCTACTGGGGCAAACTCTATAAATGGATAACTGGTTCAATGTCCTACAGTGTAAATTGGAGATTTCCATTGGGTTTCTTTGTTTTTTAAATGATGTTCACACTGGAGCAAAGTCGATATAACCCCCTAAATTTTTATATTTTGACATAATATACAGCCTGGTCGATAACAGAACAAGTATTTATTTGATACTATTATGATTTTATCCCCTACAAGCTGCTGAAAGAACCTATTCATCATTATGGAAACCCTGACAGATTCATGAATGATGGACATGAAGAAATCCTGCCAGGAGCTGTGAAGTATCTGGCGTGGGAGGACGGACAGTATCGGAAAGAGTCAAGGGACAATATCTTCCATCGGGTGGAGGAGGGGTAAGTCTGTTTTGATTGTTTTCAAACCAGTGAGGTTCCAGTGTTGTACATGTTGAGAGCATTAGGATGAAATAGCATAGTTTGGGCTGTGGTTGATTATCTTTTGGATATTATTCCGTTCATGTTTCACATTGTTGGCCTCCTGAAAAATAGAATATTAGAGAAAAATTTCAAGTCAAAACTGATAAAAAAATTGCCGTAGGAATGCATCTCAATACTGCCTACAGTACTATAAAATCAGCTAGTTATTTTCTTTATTTACATTTTTTTCATTCGCAACTCATTTACTTGACTTCAGATTTTCGGAAGCAATGAAAAATATGTGTAAAAGTTCAATTTAGATGACCACCTAGTTTTGTCTCTATAAACGTACACCGAATGATCCGACAAAATACATGTACAACATAATTTCTACTAAATCAGGCAACCGGCAACTCTTTTTGTGGAACAATT
>JZLH01S0105933.1:5932-27008 GCA_001188425.1 Eucidaris tribuloides | reverse complement strand
AAAGTAGAAAAAGAACTGGTCCCAGCACACTGCCCTGAGGCACTCCACTAATAACATCAGATTTAGAAGATAATACACCGTTCACAGTAACATGTTGGGTTCTTCCACTCAGAATTGGATCCAGTACAAAAGATTGCCAGTAATGCCATACGCTTTAACTTTCTGTAACAATCTTGTATGTGGTACACTGTCAAATGCTTTGCTGTAATCAAGATATATACAGTCAACACTTCTGCCTTCGTCTAACTCTTGATACCAGGACTCAGATACATCAAGTAGTTGAGTAACACATGATCTACTTGACCTGAAGCCATGTTGGTCATCTGTGAATAGATTGTTGGCATTCATATAGTTTACAATTTCGTCTCTGATGAATGTTTCCATTAATTTGCATAGTGTACTGGTTAAACTCACTGGACGATAGTTACTAGGTTTCTTCTTATTTTATAATGCTCCACATTTATTTATATATTTCGTTTTGATGTTTAGAGGCCCGCTTCTGATCAAGATTGATTGATATTTTTACATTTCTTTCCTATAGGCCTAACATGAACGTGTCCCGTGTCCTGGAAAGTAAATCTGACATTTCGACTGAGGTCACAGACAGTCAACAACATCAAACACCAATAATTATTTTGTTAACGTCACATAAATCCGTGAATATGTTCTATTACAAATAAACTACCTTTTTCTTGTTAATGACATGATTTACTTGGAAGAATGTGTTTTGATACACGACGCATTTTGTTATCAAATTCATTATAGAAAAAGGAGGTTTCTTTTAGGGAAAACATCCTCAGGGTTCACCCTGTGAATAATAGCCGCAGGTATGCCGCTGTACGGGAACGCGACAAGGTTATCTGAAAGTCAACAAGATGACAACTTAAGTCTTAGATAAAATTCACGTATTTTCCCCCTTACCTCATCTTTTTCATTGGACAGGTGTTTATAGCGTCCCTGAAACTTGCTTTGAGCCTTTCCCATGCTGAAGATATCAAAGTCTGGAAGAAATCAATAAAATTCAAGCCAATCTCTGAGAACAAGTAAAGACAAGATGCACTCTACAAGAAGTCAGATGCGAGAATGTTTTCTGTTTCCGCGGTAACGCGTAACGTCGACCCCAAAGGGTGCACGCGTTCAGGAGAAGCGCGTCTGGAGATACTAGTAATCAGCGCGCAGCGCGCATACGCGCAGTAAAAAGCAATTCAACAAATTGCATACAAACAAATATGCCTAATGTATGTTGTGTTTAATGCATACACCATCTAAAATCATTAATAAGATTATACGAAACAAAAGATATTATGTTTCTTTTGATTTTTTATCCCAAACAAACAAATTTAAAAATTAACAGGTAATCCGCCTAGATACTTTTGCACACTAAGCAAGAGCATTTGCGCATACGCGTTAGGACAACATCGCTTGAGCTAGTGCGCGGGCTCCATCATAATAATTAGCCTACATTTTCGTACACATTTAGCAGCGGTACTCATATTTAAAGTTCAATAACAAGACTGTTTTGATGCCTGATTCTGCTATTTAAATGTTTCATTTTACTTTTTTGATGACACTTTAGGCAAATAGAATGTCTGCATATTTACCCAGCGAAATTCGAGGCACCTTGGGGTACCTTAGCATTGAGGATGATTTTTTTTTCATTTAGTAGCAATAAGGTTATAAGGATGGTAACAAAAAAGTTAAATCGCCATCTCGGCAAATAGTGTAACTTGATTGTAAAAACAAAAATAATTTGAAATTTGTTCATAATACAACCAATTAGCAAGGTCGGGGGTAAGAGCCAAATTAGGTGGAAATAACTCACGACCCTATGCATGAATCATCATAGTAGGCCTATACCTGAAACTCTGCATACAATTCACTCAATAGCAGGCCCGATAGCTGGCAAAGAACTTTGTGTATTTAAACATCACTGACAATATTATGAACAGAATGAGAACTAGTGGAGATTTTAATTTGTTTATCGATAATTATACGTAATGGTATTTTGAATTAAATCATCTTCTAACATCCAACGCCGACAACCTAGAGATATGAAGCGCGCGTAAAAAGTCCAAGCTATTGTCTATAGAATTATACTGTATTAATATTCAAACAAATTCCCTTTTTTCCAAAAATTATAAGCGTTTAATCGATAGAACTATATACTGCCGGAAATAATGTTGTTCCGATTTACAATTTACCTTCATACTGTTGTCTTTTGACTTATGCAGTAATAATCAATTCGACTTTCATGGAAATCCCACTTTCTGCACCAGTTTTCTAAATCTCGTTTCAGGAAAAAATTGAAACCAAAAAGTTAAAAGAAGGAACTGAATATTCGGGGGGGGGGTGTTTCATGAAAGGACTTGTTGGATAAAAATATCCGACAAGTCCGCTTTCTCCGACAAATTCAGTAAAATCCTTGGCTTTGATTGGCTGAGAAGCACTGCGCACTGACTGTTACTATGGTAACTTTTAGAGTCTGACAACTTTCATGAAACGGTCCCCTGATCCAAGTGTACACTGTGCAGGTGTAAAAATTTACGGCAGTTGACTATACAGGGAAATATCTGTTGTTTTTAGGGTATTACCGCATTCTTAGTTCAACCGTGATTTGATTGTCAGTTAAACCTGCTTCTGATTCTCTACACAGGTAGACTAAATTGGACAGTCCACGTGTGCCACACACACACACACACACACACACACACACACACACACACACACACACACACACACACACACACACACACACACACACACACACACACACACACACACACACACACACACACACACATGCATACACGCACACACACATATACACATACACACACAAACAACATACACACACACATACACACACATACACCTACCCACACAAAAGATATCCCGTTATAAAAGTACGCATGCGTCATCACTTGAAGACATAATGGTGATGGTTTTGTTATTAAAATCATATTGTGGTATTTTGAATTTTCAACTCGAAGTTTACTTTGAAAAATAGTTTTTCTGCTCAAAGACTTTGCAAGAAGCGAATAATTTCATTAACCTATCTTTGATTTTGGTCCCGTCTTTTGATATTTACCGTCACCGCCGACCACTCCAGACTGCCATGATTAATTTGCTTCAAATCATATTTGGTCTGTGGTCTAAATTTCATTTTATTTTCCACGTATTCTGGTAACATTATGCGCAAATTGTGTCACATAATTTTACTGAAAAAAGAATCAAGATACATTTTCATCAATCTCAATTGTAGCTACAAATCTATTTGAAGAAGTCAAGACCAAGACGTCGCTTGTCCGGCAGAATGGTCCCAGCAAATGCTACCGGCAGAAATAATTGCCTCTAACTTGAAAACCATTGGCTCTTTTCAAATGAAATCAAGGCCGTGTGATATTTTTAGATCCGTCTGTCAGTCTGTTTTGTGCAAATATAAAGGCAATATTTCTAAACTAAGAGAAAATTTACTGTTAACGCTCTTCTGCCGGACAAGCGACGTCTTCTTATTTCAATAACTGACACATCGACAACCATTACAAACAACTACAGTCCTGGACAAAAGTTTGGAATATTTTCATTTCTTTGCATAGCCCTGTTTTAAAGTGTACATTTCTTACGATTAATGAGCAATCACCCATGCAGAACAGATCATTACTAAGTGCAAATGAGCTCTATTTTAGGATGAGCGAAATCCGTCGAAAAAATGTTGCTAACCAAAATTTGTTTTAACTAGCCAATCTGCAAGCCAAACAGCGTCCTAAAGTGGGGGGGGGGGCAACGACGACAAAAAACATTGTTTGCCCGCCATCTTTTTTTTACTAGCCAACTCAAAAACAATAGGAGGCGAAATTTTCGAAAAAACAGTAAAATTCCCGTCAGTTTAATAAGTTTGAAAAAGTAGCGGGCAGCCGCCTCCCCTTGCTCCCCCTGTGGCGCAGCCCCTGGTTCTACTTCAGGACAAGAGAACTGTTCTTGATATGATTGAAAATGTATTTGGTAGGAAAAACACATTCCAAACTTTTGTCCATGACTGTACTTTGACTAAAAAAATAATACATGCAAAACAGTTTGTGTAAACATACACTGCAAACGTTTATTGAGTAAAATAACAAATCTTCACAAAGAGCGACTGTTTCATCCCACATTTTGAATGAAGCAAGAAACTGCAACTATATAATGAAAGACTCTATGGTGCATGGAGGTTTATGGTGATCAATTATTGCAATGATGATGAAGTATAATCACTACTCATAAAGCACAGTTCCCTTTAAAAGAATAACATAAAATTCAATAAGTTAAAAATTAAAATGCCCTGATTAATGCACAACAACTAGTCGATTTAAAATCCAGATAATCACACATTTTATCTTTATCCTTTATCTAACTCAACAGTGACCATACACTTTTGACACCAAATGTACACGATGTACGCATGTATTGCGGTATATTTATCACAAAATAATGTCTTTGTTGTAGGCTTAACTTGGGTTGAAAGTCATGGCCTAAAGAAAAGCATTGTTATGCAAGTCAATACACGCGGTAGAAAATTACAAAATAATTTTTGATAAAAACATGTGTTATTAATTAAAAAGTACCCAAACAAAACTTTCTAAAATTAACAGCACACTATTTTCAACATTAGTATTGGTTGCAATTACTTAAACACGGCAGTAAAGTATAGATGTTGAAGACTCTTTGGTAATTATGCTTAAGTTGGTACAAATAATGTAATTAATTAATAGCCATAACAGGTTGTGATTTTTTTAAATTGAATTGATTAGTACAATAGTATATTACTTATGAATTTGTCCTCTAAATTAAGGCAATCGCGTTTCCGAAAACGTGCATTATCACGAACCACCAGATACACCTTTTAAGGACCGATCAGTATACTGTTTTAAATGAATTAAAGTAAACGTGAACTTATGAAGGAAGTATGCTTGCAGATATCACTTCAAGAACAACGTTTTAAAAAGCTTTCATACTTATTCCTGAGTATGGGTTTATCAGATAAAAATTTATACTACATGCTCTGCAGAAGAATAACCAATAGACATTTATCTCTGTGTAAAATTGCTTTGATCTTATTGAATTAGCTAGTGATTCCTAAATTTATCATTTTTTACAAAAAGAAGATACGCAAGATATGTGTTCCAGCAAAAATGACTTAATTAAAACTTAATTGAAACGTAACTATTTGCGGTATCATTTTCTATCTTGTCTCGTGCTAAAAAAGTACAACTTGAATATTATGCCATGAAAACAATACTTAGATGATAATTAGCAATATGTCCACTGATATAAATAACAATGTTTTGCTTTCCAAATATATCAGATTTTATTTTCTCATAGACAAGAAGAACCAATAGTGTCAAATATTTACTTCGAAACATTAACTACACTGGAATGTAACACAATGTTTAAATAACATCTTTTTAAATATAAATTTATACCCTACATTGTGAGATATTCAATTATATATTCCAAATTCTCTATTGGTGAAGCTGATGTTATAAAATCCAAAAATATGCTTATACCATACTGTTGAGCTAAAAAAATTTTTTTACTAAAAGTCTGCATACCGTATTGCTCCCATCAATGATTTTCTTTTTAAATTCAAACTAAGTTCATACTCTTATGGTGACAACATAAGACGTTTAGTATAGGTTTATTTAAGAGTGATAGAGAGTTTCTGCATGATTTACTGAGATACTGAGAATGTCTTGGGCGCTCAACAAAGTTCCTTAGGTAGCTGTAGTTAATCGATTGAATTAATCTCGTAATCACGCAAGGTGCGTGAAAGAATGGTGGACTGGATATACAAACTATCTCGATAGAAAATCAATTTGACGCGGCGAAAACATTACCGGTAATTAAATAGAAACTTAACACCTTTTCCAGAATATTTTGAAAGACAAAATTTTGGTGTAAAACTTGACCCTGTGATTAAAAATGTTGTAGTGATTGTGCATAGACTTACGAGTAAGTGTATAGATATGTACATGTTACCCACTTTGGTTTATTCTATAACATTAATAATTCACAAACTATACAGTCAAACATATTTTATACATTTAACATTTTTATGTAATAACTACCTTCCAACACAATTTTTACATTGTTGTTGATAACAATTTATTTTTACCTGCACCCAGAAAACTAATTTACAACCGCAAATTACAAATTTTGAAATAGATCACAAAACATGTCCTGCCGAAAGAAATTGTGATTCTATCTTATCACATAAGATCATTAAGGCAACACATGTGAAAGACGTTTGGTGCTATTTACATACTGGACATCGCCAAGAAATACTCTGTAAAAGTATTTTATATTCTAGTAAGAAAATATATGTTTCCGGATTCTATAAAATCCATAAACGCATTGTACTGTACGTAACATCCAAATTAAGAGACTATAATTCATATAATTCTGTGGAAAATGAACACACACATTTTTAGCTCTATATTCAAATATACACATTTAAGTTTGTTTCAAAATCCTATACCCAAACCAGAGAGAGGAGGAGAAAGATAAGGAATGTACAAAAATAGTGGTAAGGATGAGGAATATAAATGTTATATCGTAAACGGTTAAGCCATTATTTAAATAATCACATAAATGCTTGTGCATTTGACTTATTTGACTTATATTATCTTTGCCACAAAATATTGGAATGTAAAATACACATAAATGACATATTTATGTCTTCAACGACATTTTATTCATGAAAGAGGTTTAAAAGTATAAAGGTATACTTTGTTTCCAATTTATATCGGTCAGATAAAAGGTTTCATAAACAGTTCAGATGGCACAAAATGCAATTTTGTTTAGAGGATGAAACACGACTTTACGGGAGTCCATTTCAGTTTTATTGGATAAACATCAGTTTAGCCATAGTAGGTCAACTTTTGAAAGGAGCAGCTCTCTGTTTTAGAGATTACTCGTTTCTGAACACCGAACACCATTATGAAGTTTCTAGAACTATTCCCCGAGGACAACTCCCAGGAGACGATTCCCACGTGACAACTCCTCTGAAGGACAAACCCCAAAGGACAACTCCCCCCAGAGGACAAATCCCCCCGTAGGACAACGCATCGGAGGACAACTCGTCGGAGGACAACTCCCCCCGGAGGACTTCACCAATGTTTTCAGCTTTGAAAAATCTGATTTTTTTTCACAAGGGAATTGTTAGATGGAAGTCGTCCCCGGGGGAGTTGTCTCCGTGGGGAGTTGACCCGGGGGAGTTGTCCTGATTCACATTATGATTACTAGTATGTTGTCGGGATAACTACGTGGTTTGCACGTCCGTCATTTTTCCTGAGACAGTGTTCGGGTAGTGGACGGGAGGGGGCGCAGGCATGTTGTCCTCTCCCTCGATACCGCCGGCCGAGTATGTCGGGTTGTCGAATGTGTGCTGTTGATGAAGCGGAAAAGGAAATAACCAAATTATATAACCACATCATTATATTCAAAATGAAACTAGCATGCAAAACAAAAAGTTATTGTGCTAATTATGTTAATTATATGCAGTATTCAACATAATGTAATTATGTGTTTACTTTTCCAAGAAAACATCAGCGAGGATTAAGTTGGTATGACAAGTGTGACAGTATGATATGCATGTAATATTTATCTTATTAGTGTCTACAGGTGAAAAGGGGTCTTTCCTGATCACTCCATGTAAAGGGTACCCTTTTTGTAACGTATTTCCAAGAGTTTTTGTAACAAATGAATCAGTACATACATGCATTTGTGTGTGCGTGTGTGTGTGTGTGTGTGTGTGTGTGTGTGTGTGTGTGTGTGTGTGTGTGTGTGTGTGTGTGTGTGTGTGTGTGTGTGTGTGTGTGTGTGTGTGTGTGTGTGTGTGTGTGTGCGTGCGTGTGCGTGTGTGCGTGTGTGTGTGTGTGTGTGCACTTCTCTGTGTTCTTTCCCTGGTGTGGTTGTATTAGAACTCAAATTGTCCTGTCGAAGAATGATATTCACGAACCCCGCAGTAGTACAATGTCCCCCTACCCCCCCCCCCACCACACACACTCACCATATTAGGGGGAGGCTAGTGCACATACCTACATTTTGACAAAAAAGACAAAGTACCTGGGGTTATACTGTAATTTGATTACCCCCTGTAGTATTTTCTAGGATACGTCGTACTGGACCTCTATTTCATCTTTCTCCGGTAGTTTACGGATAGCAAGGTCCTTGGTTCGAATCTTCCCGGAACCAAATCTTTAATCTTCATCTTCTTCTTCTCTTTCTCACATTTTTCTTGATACATTCGGGATGAGGTTTTATTTCATCAGGCGAAACTTAGAAAATCAAGATGCCCGCAAGAGAAAGAAAAACCCAACCCAAAACAAGTTGGAAAAGAGTTCGTGGGAAAAAGAACTTGGCGCCCGGGAATGAACTAAGGACGTGAGAACATCATCCCAAGAATACTGACCTCATTCTTGTCTTCGAAGGCGCTGTTGGGACTGGAGTAGGGCGGAGGATTGTTGCGGTTCTCGGCGTCCACGCCCACCTTGCCTTTCTTCTTCGTGACGATGACGACGAGCACGACGATGACGATGAAGAGGACGACGACGACGGAGATCACCACCGCGATGATGATAATCGAAGTCTGACTGAGGCCACCGCCACCACCAGATGAGGCTGAGAAGGAACAGGGGGCAGACAAAAATGAATTACTAGCCAAGTTCTTCAACCGATATTTTCTTTAAAATCAGAAACGTTATATTGTAGTTGTTATTTGTTGGTCGGTTGTTGTGGTTGCTGTTTTGATTGGTTTAGATGTTGTTGTTGCGGTTGTTGTGTTATGATTGCTGTGGTTGTGGTTGTTGTGATTGGTGTGGTTGTTGTTGTGGTAATGATTATTGTGGTTGTTGTGTGGTTGTTGTCATTGTTGTTGTGATTGGTGTGGTTGTTGTTGTTGTGGTTGTTGTGGTTATGACTGCTGTGCCTGTAGTTGTGGATGTTGTGAGTGGTGTGGCTGTTGTTGTTGTGGTTGTACTTTTGATTGTTGTGGTTGTTGTCATTATTATTATGATTGTTGTCATTATTGTTGTGATTGGTGTGATTGTTGTTGTTGTGATTGTGTTATGATTGTTGTGGTTGTTGTCATTGTTGCTGTGATTGGTGTGGTTGTTGATGATGTGGTGATTTTGTGGTTGTGTTTGGTATGTTTGCAGTGGTTGTTGTGGTTTTTACGATTGGTGTGGTTATTGTTATTTTAGCTGTTGTGGTTGCAGTTCTTGTGGTTATGGTTGTGGTTGCTGTTGTTATTGCGGTTACGGTTGCTGAGATTACAATTGTTATGGTTGATTTGGTTATGGTTATTGTGGATGTTGTGGTTATGGTTGTGGTTGTTGTTGAAGTGGTTGTTGGTCGTTGTTGTTGAAGTTGTTATTGTTGCTGTAGGGCTTTAAAGCGCTTCAGTCTCGTGCTTGAATTGGAGACTATAGCGCCCTCAACATAAGAATCACACTCTATTTTCTACTCTATCAGTCATATTAGTGTTTTTTAAAAAAAGAAAGAAAAAGACGACAACGTACGAAAAAACTCGAATTCAACTTTAGACTTACACAGAAATTACATGATACATATTCTAGGAACTGTGAAGAGTGCTTAGTGTAAAGTGCCGTGTACAAAGTGTAAAATGACAAATGGAAAATGCAGTATAGGTTTGCAATTCAGAAAAATGGGAATTTCATATTTCCCTGTACAATTGATTGTATAAAATCAAATTTGTTCTCCGGACAGTTGATCGTCCATCATGTTTCTCGAACATAACAAACATTTCCTAATCCAAAGAGGGGTTGGTTTGATATTTGTACACTATGGTTAAGTTCGTATTTACTCACTCTTAGTCTGTGGTTTTTTTTTTCAATTTCATCACGTTTATTTATGGCACAGGACTTTAAGGATATTGAAACTTTTGATGGATATCAGTAGGAAACGAGGTGATTTGTCTGCATAGTACACAAATATTGTGACCTTTGACATTTGACCTCAAACTATTAATAGTCCATCTGTTTATGACGGAATACTTTCCAGCGTACAGCTTAGATTAATTAATATCTATCTATTCTTCATATATTTCAGGATTGAAATGAATTGTATTTTACAGAAAGTAAGACTTGTCACCTTTGACCCCAAATTGTCATAATCAATCTGTATATGATGATAATTTATTTCATTCACTCAAATTTCACGAAAATCGATCAATTTATTCTTGCAATACTGCAGGAATGAAATTACTTTTCTGCATAATACACAAAGTGACCTGCGACCTCTAACATTTAATGTTTTGACCCCCAAATTTTATAAGTAAATCTGCCGAAAATGATACATTCTTAGCCAAGTTTGATGAAAATTGATTAATCTATTATAGAGATATAGAAGTTAAACACGGTGTTACGAACGCATGAATAGACAACCCTCAAACATAATGCCTACAAGCACCGCTTCGTGGGGGGAGATATAAAAAAAGGCCAGAGGTGCATGTGTAGTTTGTGAAAGATGTTTACATCTTAAACTAGAGACTTATTGACCAGTTGGATCTGTAAAATTAAATAAATCGTTAGAGATGTGCAAGTTGTGAAAGATGTTTGCATGGTGCGCCCTTTCTCCATGCTTATACAAACGTGACGGTGCCTAGAGAAAGTCGAGATACTTGTGACTTTCATTTAGCCCCTTGCAACAAATTAGAAAATCGTTAGAGATGTGCAACTTGTGAAAGATATTTGCGTGCCGATCAGCCAGTTTGACAATTGTAGCAAAATCCCGTAATATTCAAATGAAGAAGATGATATGTGCAAGTTGTGAAAAACGTTTACATGCGGATAAAACACAGACTAATCCATCAGTTGAACCTGTAAAATTTGAAAAAATCGTTAGAAATGTGCAAGCCGTGAAAGATGTCGTGTTCAGCTCCGTTTCGCATGCAGAGCGGGCAGTTTGACATTGGTGGCAAAATCCTGTAAAATTTAATAATAAGAGATGTGCAAGTTGTGAAATATATTGCATGCTGATATCTGCATGCGGATGATAATCGATCAGTTGGACCTGTAATTTGTTTTAATAAGTCAGAGATGTGCAAGTTGTGAAAGGTGTTTGCATGCCGATCGGCCAGTTTGACAAAATCCTGTAAATTGTAATAGTACACTCTTAAAAATCCCGGGTCAGACTGACTCGAAAAAGAATCCGTTGGGGCACACTAGGAAAAGGGTCAATTTTAACCACATTCCGGGTCAAGGTTGACCAAAATATGAGTCAACCTGACTTGGATTTTGGCCAAACTTGACCCGGAATGTGGTTAAAATTGACCCTTTTCCGAGTGTGCCCCCAACGGATCCTTTCTCCGAGTCAGACTGACCCGGAATTTTTAAGAGTGTAAGAGAAGTGCTAGTTGTGAAATGCATTGCATGCTGATATCTCTTTTTTGCATGCAGACAAAACAGAGACTAATTGAACTGTCGGACCTGAAAAATTTGAAGGAAAAAATCGTCAGAGATGTGCACATTGAGAAAAGATGTTTGTGTGTTCAGCTCCATTTCGCATGCGGAGCGGTCAGTTTGGCATCTGTGGCAAAATCCTGAAAAATTCAAACGAACAGTAAAACATGTGCAAGTTGTGAAATATATTTGCATGCTGATATCTGTTTTGCATGCGTATAATCCCAAAGACTAATCGGTGAGTTGGACATTTATGGTCGATAGTCCTTCAAAAAATGGTTAGAGACGTGGAAGATGTGAAAGACGTTTCATGCTGCGCTCTTTCTCCATGCTTATATGTGACGGTGCCTTGAGTAAATAGAGACACAAGTGACATTCATTCATTCAGGCCCTTGCAGCAAGTTAGAAAACGGCAAGTCACCCGGCAGTAATGACCAACAAAACGATCCATCACCTTGGGTAGCTGATCGATCTGCTATCGTGGTTAGGCCTACTCCGACAGATCGCGTGGATTGTATCGGTGCTTCGGTAGTCGGGACTTGTGATCGTATAATCGACTCTGTCGATACTGTCGAATCTAGCGATTCTGTCGATGATGTAGATTCTGTCGATTCTATCGATTCTGTCGATAAGGTAAAGTACTTGTTTGGTTTTCAAATGATTTACTTTTTCTTTCAATGAATAAAAATACAATTGTTCAGCAAATAAAAAAAAGACCTAAACTAAATAAGAAAGTAAAATACAGTGTACATTATTTTGTACATTATTACGCGTAATAAGAATACAATCAATATAAATACAAAAAATACAAATACAAAGAAATTAAACTTGGACAAACGCATGTCCTACCTTAAAAACTGTAGATTATATCAAATTCATTAATGATGGAAGTTCTGTTGATTCCTGCGATTCTGTTGATAATGCAGATACAGTTTAATTCTACCGAAATGAATTTAAATCACAAACCTAACTGTAGATAATACCCAAATTGTTTTAGTCGAACACGTAAAAATATTATACGAAATTTTCTTCATTTTCTTCACTCTTCGTATCAAACATAGAGTTTGTTTGCCTAAATTATATTCCCTACTTCCCCCAAAAGTAATGTGTTTATTATGTATGTCCCACAAGCTAATCTTATTTATGTTCCCTGTTTTTGTAATTTCGTTATTATTTTTGGCTTCACAATTTCATTAATTAACATTTCTATCTACCTTCGGGCTACATCCTGACATTTTTGTGTATTACGAATTACTCTGAAATATATACACTCCTGCTCATAATTATGGAATAATTTGTTGATACTTAAGTTCTTTCTCCTATATCGTCCAAAATTTTCGAGACGGGTATTTATTTCACAAAAACGCAGTATGTGAAGCAATTTTTGGATTTCACGAGATGACTTAAGTCAAAACTAAAGTAGGTTTGAGCGCAATAACAATTATATATTATTTTTTTTAAATCCACAAAAAAATCATGAAAAAGTATAAAATTAAAGTAATTTAAAAAAACAACACAGAAAACTGATAATTTTTTATCTAATGTCATTTATCACTAAATTAACATCAGAAAAGTGTCTGTTACAAGTCTAATAACGCGCGTAACCACCACGTGACTCAACAACAACAATAACAACACCATTTATAAACACAGGTTTTAGTGTCGAGTCGGACGCTACAAAATGCTCAAATTCCTGAAATACTTAGATTATGTGTTTCACCTGGGGTGAACAAATATTAATCCCAGACGTAGCGTTTACGGAAAAATGGCAACTTCTAAAATGTTTTTTAAGTATTCCATGATTATGAGCATGAGTGTATATTAATGTTTTTATAACGCTATATTCATCGAATATACTTATGTCATCTATGCTGAGTGTTATTAATGCCAGTATTTCTATGGTTATATTGCATCCACTTTCTTACTACCTTCTCATATGTCTGTCACCTTAAACTGAACTCTACCGTAATTTATTACTTAAAATTCTCCTCCCTCAATTCTTTACCTTACTATTTTGATTTTGTTTTGTTTTAATTATCATTTGTTGTCTTTTGTTCCTGTTTGCAACTTCTCTTCTTGGCCTTGATGGAAATAACTTTTCAGCTGAAAGCAAGAATTATTATTCTGTTATTACACAAATAAAACAAACGATAAAACAAATAATTAATAACCAACTTTTAAAACCAAACCGAATATCAAATCTGGTATCTATGGCAACAGATGAAGAAATAAATAATATATGCCCCCTCCCTCCATCTCCCAAACCAAAATCTTGGAAGAATAGCAGATATACTTACGAGTAGCTTGTGTAGTAGAAGTTGACTGGCCGCCACTTCCAGTAGTTGATGAGGCGCCTGTAGGTAATTAATCAAAGATATGAAAATGTAGTTATGTTTAAAAAATGTAATTTTAATGTAATATTAATAATAATAATAATAATAATAATACTTCACATTACAGAATATATGTATGTACATATTCATTAGACTATAAAACAAAACTTATAATATATTATTAATAAACAAATTTATAACTAAATTTTCTTAGTATGTTGAATGTAATAAATGATAGGGTTACGACCAAACCAAGGTAACCCACCTGTATTCCCCGATCCACCGGTCCCCTGTGCAGCCGTGGCAGCCGTGGTCGACGCTGCTTCAGTGGTCGGGACTTCCACGGCCACTAGGGCGAATGTGGACAAATGAGTGGCGTGGCATTGGAACAGCGTGGCGGACAGGGTCACCGTCGTCACTCCGTCCGTACTCCAGGCGTTGGAGGTGGTGTCGAAAAAGTGGCATACCACTTCATGGTTGGATGACACGTTGCGCGTGACCGTCATGTTGATTTTGATTGGTGACGTCAGTCCTGTTACGTTCAATTCGTCCACTTTTAAAAGATAAAGGAAAATACAAAAAGAACACGGATGAAGTTGACTGCCAGCCAGCACAGTCGACGGGGATGCATGTACCGCATCTTTAATTACCAACCCAGAAAAACATAAATTTCCTGCCGTCGTTGATATAATCCATGGTACTGCCTATCGTAGAATAACAAATGACCAATGATGTTTAACCCTAAAATTACATCAGTCTATATGTGTATGATAATAATGACAACGATAATGATAGTTGGACTATCAATTAAAAAAATAAAAGTAGCAGTTGTAGCAGCAGAAGAAGCTGTAGTAATAGTAAAAGTAGTAAAAGTAGTAGATGTAGTAGCAGTAGAATAGTAGTACTACTACTATTCTACTTTCACTACTTTAACCACTACTACTACTACGACTATACAACTATATCCTTTTACCACAAGTATTATTACTACTACTTCTGCTGTTATTATTACATTGCTACTACTCTCATAATATTAGTAATAATAATGATGATAATAATAATAATAATAATAATAATAATAATAATAATAATAATAATAATAATAATAATAATAATAATAATAATAATAATAATAATAATAATAATAATAATAATAATAATAATAATAATAAGTAGGTGTAGTAGTAGTAGTACTAGTAGAAGTAGTAGGAAGTAGTAGTGTTACCAAGGGCGTAGGCTGGGAGGTGCAACTGGGTGCAACGTGCACCCCCCCCCCCCCGCACGAGCCAAAGGAGTTCCGCCCCTGGCAAGCAAAAAGAAATTTTCACACCTTTCAACGCCTGATTTTCTCAACTTTAGTTGCACCTCCCTAAGATGTGCACCTCCCCACACCAAGTTAGTTCCACCTCCGCAAGATGTGCACCTCCCCATGCCCAAACCAGCCTTCGCCCCTCGAGTACTAGTAGTACTATAGTAGTAATAGTAGTAGTAGTAGTAGTAGTAGTAGTAGTAGTAGTAGTAGCAGTGGTAGTAGTAGTAATATTAGTAGTAGTTGTAGCAGTGGTAGAAGTAGTAGTCGTCGTCGTCGTACACAGTGAAATTAAAATCAAACAACCTGTTTAGGCTTAAATTCTATACAACTTGGTTTACTATACGAACGGATCAGGTATTGTTTAAACAAGTGTTTAAAAATTGTTGAACAATAAATATGAAAAACTGAACGTCACTGTTTAAAATTTACACAATTTAATCATTTAAACAATTCCTGATCAGTTCATATAGTAATAGGGGCCCGGGGGGTCACTCACCACATATTGTGCTACCCACGCGCGTCCACACACTTAAAAAATGGACCCTAAATGGCGTAAAACCCGCAGAAACCCGGTCGAAAAACATACCCTAAATGGCGTAAACCGGGTAAAAAATATACCCTAAATGGCGTAAACCCCGCGTAAAAATGGTAAAGAAATATACCCTAAATGCCTGGCGTAAACCCCGCGTAAAAATGGTAAAAAAAATATAATTTAGTACCCTAAACGTCGAAAAAAGCAGTTGAAGCTGAAAAACACCCCCTTTTTTTAGGAAAACGTCGACGACGTCGAAGAGCTGAGACCCTTTTCGACGCTTTTTGTGGACGCGCGTGCGTCGTACGTGATATGTTGAGTGACCCCCCCCCCCCGGGAATTACGGGTTGTATAAAATTTTAAACAGCGGTTTTACTGTGAAGTAGTAGCAGTAGTAGTAATAGCAATAGTGTCATAAATTCATCATCATCATCATCATCATCATCATCATCACCATCAATATCATCATCATTGACCCAATTTGCAAGATCTATACTTACAAGTGTTAGGGTTGAGTAGACTGATTTCCACGATGGAGGAGAGTCGATTTTGTTTCTCTTCATCGGTGACGGAGAAATAATCAGTGTTATCATCGTGTTGGGTAAGTTGAATGGCAACCCCAGCACACGTATCTGCCCCACATGACCAACTGGCGCCGTACCTGTCATGAGTGATAGAAAATACAGCAATCTCAACATATTTGTTCTTTAAAAAAGTCAAATGCACACAGACAAACACAAATAAACACACACACAAACAATTAAGTAAACAAGCATTCAAACAACAAAGAGACGAAAAACATACACATACAACAAAAACTAGACAAACACAGACACATAAACAAGCAAAAAAAACAAGCACACAAACAAACAATCAATCAAGCCAACAAGCATTCAACAAACACACAGTCAAACAAACAAACAAACAAACAAACAAACAAACAAACAAACAAGATCAAATAATATAATCGCAACTCACAGGCTACTGATGTCATCACCAAAGTCGACCTCGGCGGCACCGGCCCCATCAATGGTTTTGAATGTGCCGCTGGGAACGGCTCTCTGGACTCGAGTCGTCGAATACTCGGATGTGGTCTCGATCGGGTCTGAACCCAGGGTGGCCCCGGCCAGCTGTCCCTTCTGCAGACTCCTCTGAAGAGTCCTAGGTAATCAATGATGGAAGATACAGAGCATTAGCTTGTTTGACATCACGCCTTCGGGTTATTTAATAACTTCAACTTATTATGAACTTCATAAAAAGAAGGTTTACATGTAATTGCCTATGCAATATTACTACAAACATGACAAAAGCGCAAATAACGTGCTAAGATTGAATAGAGATTCAGAAATACAGGATAAATATAGAATTAGACTGTTTCAAATAATATTTCATTTAAAATCACTTCATGAGCCTTCAAATTTCTCGATGTAGCGAGAATTTTTTTTTTAATTCAGTCAAATGATAGATTTTTGTTATCATTGCAAGTTTGGAAACCGATAAACTGACGATATTTCAATCTCAACACTAGGAATAAAGTAAATAATATATTATCATTAATTTTGTATCATCATATTATCACATTTTTTTGTACATCAATATACTACTATCATATTATAGTATGTTATTGTATGATTACAAGTTATTTTAGAATTAAATGCTATGTAATATTGCATTATTATATAATTATATAGTAGATCTATACGAATAATTTATGAGTTGTGAATGCATTGGGCACGAATATTAGGCCTACACGACGCGCGAGATAAGCCACTGCTGGTCTATTCAACAAGGCCGCGCCAGGCTGCACTCGTAGGGGAAAATCCCCTACCGTAAGGGGATTTTGGACGTGCGTAGGGGGTAGGGGAATACCTACGGGAAAATGACCTTCCGTAGGGGAAACCGTTAGGGGATTTGATGATTTGTAGGGGAAGTAGGGGGTTTTGAAAATTTCAGAAATTTTCGTAATTTTTCCAAGGAAATCCGATTATATTCGCCCATTTTGTCCCCTCGCCGTCGAAAAATTGTGATCAATATTTTTGCATTTCTAAGGATATTTTTCACGGAAAACATACCTTCGTAGGGAAAAGTCGATTTGTAGGAGAAAACATACGTTTCGTATGGAAAAATATGGTTAATTAGGCGTAGGGGAAAAGTGGTGTCCGTAGGGGAAAATACGCATGCGGCGTAGGGGGAAATCAAAATTTTGAGTGGCAGCCCTGAAGGCGCGTAGCGGCCGCGTTGAATAGTCCAGTGACGAATCTCGCGCGGAGTGTAATATTACGTGCCCCAATGCATGAACAAAAATCATAAAATTATATTCGTTTTATCAACAACCTTATCCTTACACCACTGGTTCAAGATTTGTTCTGATCTACGTCCCAAGAACTGGTGGGGTGCCAGTGACCCGCAAAGCCCCCGAATGAAGGTTAGCATTTTGCAATGAAGAATCAATTCAAACTTAGGACGCTAGCAAATTAGCTGCACAGGCAAATTTCTTTTAAAAGGTAACGTAGGCATAACGTTACACACAAAATGCAATGGCCTACGCGAGCTGCGATACACATATTTGTAAATACAATTTATTGCTTACACCGGCCACTCTTGTCATTCAGAAGAACAAAACTTGGTTCGCTAATTGATTGCAATGAAGAATTAATTATAAAAATTTTAGGACGCTAACACGTTAACAACAGCTGCAATTTCTTAGGTAACGACATTTACGCGCGCGAGCGGCTCACTGACCCAGCGCGGGGCCGCCGCGCCCTGCCCGCGCGGCTTAGCGCTGTGAATGTTCAGGCCAGAGCGCGCGGCGCGCAAAGCGTCAATCAATGAAGGCCTTATTATAGCGCTGTCAGCTAGGCACATCGCTTGTCGGCAAGGCAACTCGCTAGCGCTTTGCAAGCGAGCCGTGCATATATACTTTTGGGGCCGTGCATTATACTTTCTGGAGCCCGTGCATTAAACTTTTTGGAGCCGTGCATTATAACTTCTTGGGAGCATAATGGCATGGCTGTCTCTTTCATTGAGTTAAAATAGGGTATTTTTAAGGAATGTCAATGTGACAATGTGGCTTGGCCAATCACAGATTCGAGACATCTTCTTATTGGTGTTGTAATAATAATATATTATACATAGTACTCCTGATCAGGATAATCCCCCAGAGGACCACCCCCCCCCCAACATCTCCCCCAGAGGATAACTCCCCCGGGGCAACTCCCCCGAGGTCAAATCAGAATTTTTTTACACTGGAAACATTTTTAAAACAACGCCAGGGGAGTTGTCCTCCGGGGAGGTTGTTCTCCGTGAGAGTTGTCCTCTGGGGGAGTTGTCCTCCAGGAGAGTTGTCCTCCGGGGGAGTTGTCCTCCAAGAGAGTAGTCCTAGCACCACAATACTCACATGACTTTGTCGAGAAGAGCCCTGTTGTGCTGCGGGTCCAGCTCGGCTCCAATCTGACCGAGCTTGTCCAGAACGACCCCGGAGCTTGAGGAGGGAATCTCTTCTCCCGCCGTGGAGAACACATCTACCAAGGTGGTCAGGTGGTCCAGGAAGGTATCTAGAAACCCAATAAAATAGAATAAATAAAAACTCACTTAGAAAATCGGTTTGCGCCTGAAGGACCCCCACAAAGGACCTCAACAATGGGTTTGTTAGTGTGCAGTGCGTGTACGTGAATATTGATGTTTGGGTTCATTTTACTTTTCTGTGCACGCACTACCTTTTTTGGTAAATATTTAACAATTTTGACAGATTATTCAGGAAACTTTCTATCTTTCTATCTATCTATCTACTCGTTTCCCCTAAAATTAATACAGTTTTACGGTACGAGATCGTTTCAGTCGACGGCTGCTGAACTGTGGAATGATATCCCGGACATAATAAAAACATCAAAAACTATTGATCAATTCAAAGCTTCCCTTAAAACTTACTTCTTCAAGTTGGACAACTGAATTATTGAAGTCAAACTTTCTTCTTTTTCTTTGCTTTCTTTCCTAGAGCTCATTGGGATAATATTTATATTGTGATATGCGCTATATAAAAACAGTTCATTATTATTATTACTAATCTATCTATTTATCTATCCATCCATCTACATCCCCGTCCATCTACCTCTCCATCCCTCTATCTTATTATCTATCTATCTATCTATCTATCTATCTATCTATCTATCTACTAGTGTCTATTTATCTATATCAATGTATGTATGTGTCTATCCATGTGTGTGTCTATCCATCTATATATGTATGTATGTATGTATGTAGGAATGTATCTATCTATACATCTATCTATCTATCCATCTATATATCTACCCATCTATCTCTCTATCTTCCCTTGAAAAGCAAGCGTGAGAGTAAAATTTACTCCAAATACGCAAAACACATTCTCTAAATATTAAACTGGACACAATTTGTTCAGAGAAAGGCCAGTATGTGACGACTCATTGCCTCACCCATGTCAGCTATAGTCAGATCGGCGACAGTGATGTAATCAGACTGGTCAATGAGAGTCTGTGCGTTTGTGGTATCCAAGACGGTCGAATCGATGGAGCTGGCGAGCAGTTCGAGTTGTTCAGCGGCAGTCTCCGTAGTTACAGTAGCTGCTCGCTTCTTCCTCCTTGCCGCCACTTCGAACTGACTCAGGGTGTTGAGGTTCCCGAAGGCCTTCAGGAAGTTGCCTGTAATGATGATAATGATGATAATGATGATGGTGGTGGTGATGATGATGATGATGATGATGACAATGATGAAAATGATGATAATGGTGATGATAATGATTTTAATAACAATGATGATGATGATGATGATGATGATGATGGTGACGACAATGATGATGATGATGTTGACGATGACGATGAGGGTGATGATGATAATTATAATGATAATGATAAACATGATGATAATGATGATAATGGTGATGATGATGGTGATAATGATAATAATAATGATAGTGATAATAATAGTGACAGTGATGATGATGATGATGATGATGATGATAATGATGAAAATAATATTATCAAATAATAATGAATATAACAATAATCAAAATGTCGTCTGTTTGAATCATGCACGTATTATCTATTCCAAAAGTACTCAAGGTCCTGTGTACAATACATCATGAAATCTATAACATTTACACTTTTTAAAAGATGAACAAAGATTTAACATCTTTTTCAAGAATTATGCTGAAGAAGATTTTCGTATGCTTAAGGGTCTACTACTCCATATAAAGAAGCAACGTTCACGCATGCTCTACCCCCTAATTTATTTTTAGCTCACCTGAGCCAAAGGCTCAAGTGAGCTATTGCGATCGCTTTTCGTACGCGTCGTGCCGTCGTGCGATCGTGCGTAACTTTACACATTTTCAGCTTCTTCTTCAAAATGCCATGATTGGATTCCGCGCCCAAACTGGCAGGCAATGATAGCCTTTAGGGGGTGGGAAATT